>CAUYSK010034243.1:0-10465 GCA_963575035.1 Avahi laniger
TTGTCAGGGGTAACAGATTTACATAACAATAGATAGTTCCTCTCAGGTTAACAGATTTTCAAAAGGCTTTTACAGAAGGCTTCCACAGATTCTTTAACTAATTCTATTTAGGTAAGCAAACGATTACAAAGTCTTTCAAAGGTTAATTTCTAAATTCTAAGGTAAGTTTATCATTTAAACAGTGGGGTTAAACAGAGATATGTAAGCTCCATGTTTATTAGGTTATCGTGAATGGAGACAGGTAGTCTAGAGTGGTTTAAACAAAAACTTTGCTTTTAGCCATTGGGGAAGCTGTCGTTTCTGGGAAGCTGTTTGTTCCGGAGGGCACTCCATTGTCAGCTCTCGGCCTATAGTTTTTAGCAGATTCACTTGTGCTTTACAAAGCGAATCCAATTCTTTAGGTCTGAGAAACGTGGCGCCTCATGGGATACAGCCGCTACTGCCTTTCAGAGACGCCCTTCCGAGTGTAACAGCATTCGAAATGCAAACCAACACATTCACATATTCCTTCAGGGCAAAGCTCTGTAAAACTCTTAAGACAAATCCTGTCCCCAAAACACGTTTAATACTAATTCATAGAGCAACATCACACTCCAGTATGTCTCAGCATGGCACTGTGACTAATCTTGTCATTATTTTAATTTAAATTTTTGGTATCTTGGTTGTCATGAATTTTTTGCATTAATTTTATTTTAAAAAATATCACATGAAAATATTGTTTGTCTTGATTACTTTTTGGCGCCCTGTTTATTTACCATGAAAAAAAATCTGATAATTAAATTTCTTATCCTTTAGAATTTTTCTTTTATACTTTTAAAAAGTATTCTTTTAGACTTACTTAGAAGTAACATTTTTAAAAATTGTGTATTATTCATGAGTATACAAAACAGGAAAATATAAATGAAATAAATTGCTTAGGGTATTTTCAGAACATCTGCCCACCAAAGCCCTACTCTGATTCACATCTCAATTCAGCTCCTTCCGTGTCTGTGCTTTCCCCAAACGACGTTGTTCTCGGCGCCGTAACAAGCATTGGTGGTGTAGCATGTCCTCACAAAGTGTACCATTGTTGTCTTGAGAAGGCAGTTTTTAATTCTAGTGCTCTCTGGATCTTATCAGAAGATGCCGAAAGTGGTAGGTTTTCAGTGTGCACACACAGGGAGTGACAAACACACCGCAACAGCTATCTGTCTGACCAACAGTAATTGTGAGATGGAATCACTTGTGAGAAGCCTGCTAATTTCAGAGCTGAAAGAATACGTCTTAGAATCAATGAAGTGCAGTGACTCCTTCTCAGAAGTCTGTCACCCAACTTTCCCACTAGTTCTCATTGGTGAAGTTGGTTGCCTCCACAGCTGGATCAACTGCTGGCAAAACACATCATCAACATGCATCCTCCATGGCTGGGAACATTTTCATGGGAGATAAAATAAGGATTTTATTAGCCAGGAGAAATGGGGAATGGGTGCTGATGGGAACATTTCTTATCATGTTACTTCTATAAATCTTTTGCTGACAGACATTGAAGTGATTTCCAATTTCCATTTTACAAACACTGCTGCAGAGATCATTCTTGAACATATGCATGGTTACAAGAGTTTCTCTAGGATACATACTAAAAGGTGGGATTTACCTGCATAACAGTGTAGCCATTTAAAAACAATTTTTATTGAGAAACTTTCCAAACATACACAAAAGCAGAGAATATAATGTATCTCAAGTGTCCATCTGTCAGCTTCATTTTGCCACATATTAGTTTCATCTACCTCCTCCCCCTTGTTACGTTTTGTGGTCGGAATATTTTAAAACAAATCTCGGACATCATGTCATGTCACCTCCAAACATTTCAGTGTGCCACTCAAAAGGAAATATGGAAATGTTTTCTTGTATAACCACAATGCCAAAATCTAATCTAACAACATTTAAAATAATTCCTAAATATCATTTAATATCTAAGCCACACTCAAATATCCTTTATTGTATAAAAAACCTTATTTTTGTAATTTCTGTTTAGAATTGGGATCAGACAAGATCCATTCATTTTACTTGGTTCTGTCTCTCGTGTCTTTTAAGTCTTATATTTCTCTTAATCTACAACAGTTCCCTCCTCTTTTATTTTTCCTTGCGTTGACTTGTTGATGAAATTAGAATCTAATACAAGATCCCTCCTTTGGGATCCAGTATATTGTTTCTCTGTGAACTTCGTCCTTATACTCAATATTTCCTGTGGACTAGAGGTCAGTTCTAAAGACTCTGATTAGATTATGATTCGAAAAGAAAAAAAAAGATTTTGCCCAAGAATTCCACCTGGAGGTGCTGTGTACTTTCTGCCTCTCCATCAGAGGACACAGAAGTTGGTTGTCTCACTTTTTGTGATGGTAACATTGATTCTTGAGTTCAGGAAGAGATGGCCTGATTTTGTACATTTCTCACCGGCCTTTCATTTTGTGGTTTTCGAAGCTTTAATAACCATTGCCTCAAACAGTTATTTCACTAATGGCTGAAATGATTTTCCAGTTTGGACACTCCTGCATCTGCTAACTAGCATCAAAGCTAAGTAAATGCCTCCTTAGATTGTATACCCTAGACACCTCTCTTGCCTCATCTTACTCGCAGCCCTAGGTAGAATTCTTCCATACTGAAGAATTTCCCTTACCAACAGGGATATTTGGTTACACTGAGATTCAGTTTATATCAGAAAAACAAGGTAAATGTTGAGTTCTTTCCCTGTAATCATCCATTTTCAGAGGAATGAGTTGATGGCCCAGCAATCTTGAGGACCACTGCTTTTCTAAAAAATTATTCTGGGCCGGGCGCAGTGGCTCACGCCTGTAATCCTAGCTCTCTGGGAGGCCGAGGCGGGCGGATTGTTTGAGCTCAGGAGTTCGAAACCAGCCTGAGCAAGACCAAGACCCCGTCTCTACTAAAAATAGAAAGAAATTAATTAGACAACTAAAAATATATAGAAAAAACTAGCCGGGCATGGTGGCGCATGCCTGTAGTCCCAGCTACTCGGGAGACTGAGGCAGGAGGATCACTTGAGCCCAGGAATTTGAGGTTGCGGTGAGCTAGGCTGATGCCACGGCACTCACTCTAGCCCGGGCAACAGAGTGAGACTCTGTCTCAAAAAAAAAAAAAAAATTATTCTGTACTGATGGCTTTTTATACATTCATTTTTTTTTGTAGGCAAGCATGAAAATGAGGCTCACTGAGGAGAGAAAGATAGGATTAGAGGGCAAGAACAAGATACAGGTTTACAGAGCATGGTACATACGCCACAGATGACGACTGGACCCACTGTTGCAGCAAAACGAGAGCCAAAGGAAAGGCGCGAAGAGCTATATTCATGTGTTTTAATCAGATATAGTCCTTAATCTTTTTGGTATTAAAATTATTCAATATGTGCCCCCAGGGACATACAGGCCCAGTGATAGCCCATTATTATAATTCTACCATGCTTTTAATTCTCTAATGTAGTTGCCCTTATCACATGTTTTAGATATCCCCTCATATTCAATAGTTTCTTTGCTCATCCTTGCTTTTTTTAGCAGCTGTATTGAGATTTAATTCATGTACCATACAACTCCCCCTTTCAAATGTATAATTTGAGGGTTTTTAGTATATTCACAAAGCTCTGCAACGATCATCGCTATCTAATTCTAGAACATTTTTCTCCACCCTGTACCCATTACTGGTTATTCCCTCTTCTTCCCAACCCTTAACTCCTGGCAATCACTACTCTGCTTTCCTTCTCTACGAATTTGCCTATTTTGGACGTCGCAAATAAAGAAAATCAAACAACGGGTGATCTTTTGTGACTCACTTCTTTCACTTAGTATGTTTTTAAGATTTATCCATGCTGTAGCATGTATCAGTACTTCATTTCCTTTTACGGCTGAATAAAATTCTATTGTATAGATAGCCGCATGTTGTTTATCTGTTCATCAGGTGATGGCCACTTGGGCTGTTCCCATTGTTAGGCGATTATGAATAATGCAACTGTGACTATTCATTTACAAGTATTTGTAATACTTGTATACAAGTATACAAGTATACTCTAGGTATATTTGTATATACCTAGAAGTGGAATTGCTGAGTCAAACTCTACATAGACTCTTTTGAGGAACTTCCAAACTGCATCCAAAGTGGCTGCACCATTTTACATTTTCACCAGCAGTGTAAGAGGATTCTGATTTTCCCAGGTGGTCATTAACAGTTATTATTTATTATAATTGTGGTTTTGATTGTCATATCCCTGAGAACTGAGGACTAATGATGTTGAACATATTTTCATGTGCTCATTGACCACATGTGTATATCCTTACTGGCCAATGCCTATAATTCCAGCACTCTGGGAGGCCAAGATGGGAGGATTGCTTGAGCCCAGGAGTTCAAGGTTGCAGTGAGTTATAATAGCACCTCTGCATTCCAGGCTGGGCAACAAAGTAAGACTCTTGTCTCGAAAAAAAAAAAAAAGTCTATTCAGATGCTTTGCCCATTTTAAAAATGAGTCATCTTTTTATCATTGAGTTGATGAGTTCTTTACATATTCTGGATACAAGTCTTTTCTCAGATATATGATTTGCAAGTCTCTGTGTCAGACGTAGGATTTGAAAATATTTTTTCGCATTCTGCGAGTTTCCAGGAGTTTGAGACTAGCCTGGGTAACACAGAGAAATCTGTCTCTACAAAAAAATTACAAAATTAAAAAAAAAAATTATAAAATAAATAAATCCAGCCTCACAGAGACATAGATGGAAAAGGTAAGGGTATTTTAATAGCTTTTCCAGATAATTGTGTATTTTCTTTTTTGATACTAACATTTTATAATTCTTAGTTTTCTTTTAAATTAAAAAAAAATTTTAATGTAGAAAACAGGGTCTTTCTATGTTGCCCAGACTGATCTCAAACTCCTGGCCTCAAGCAATCCTCCTGTCTCAACCTCCCAAAGTGCTAGGATTATAGGTGTGAGCCACCATGTTAGGCCTTTTGCCTGTTTTTAAATCACATTATTTGTTTTTTTTGCTATTGAGTTGTTTGGCTTCCTTATATATTAATATTTTAGATATTAACCCCTTATCAGATATATACTTTGCAAATATTTTCTCCCATTCTATAGGTGGTCTCTTTACTCTGTTGATTGTTTCCTTTGCTGTGCAGAAGTTTTTTAGTTTGATGCAATTCTATTTGCTTATTTTTGTTTTTGTTGTCCATGCTTTCAGGGTTACATCCAAAGTATCATTGCCAGACCAATGCTGTGAAGCTTTTCCCCTGTTTTCTTCTAGTAGTTTTATAGTTTGAGGTCTTACATTTAAATCTTTATCCATTTTCAATTGATTTTTGTTTATAGTGTGAGATAAGGGTCTAATTTCATTCTTCTGCATGTGGATATCCAGCTTTTCCAGCACCATTTATTGAAGAGACTATCCTTTTTCCATTGTATGTTCTTAGCATCTTTGTCGAAAATCAATCAGCTGTAAATGTGTGGATTTATTTTTGGCTCTTTGGGCTCTCTGATGTCTTTTCACTTTCTTAATAGTGTCCTCTGAAGCACAAAAGTTGTAAATTTTAATGAAGTTTAATTTATTAATTTATGTCTTTGTTGCTCATGCTTTTGTTGTCATATCTAAGAATCTAAGAATCTAATAGATTCTTAGATCTAAGAATCTATTGCCAAATCTGATGTCATGAAGACTTACCTCTATTTTCTTCCAAGAGCTTTACAGCTTTATAATTTTAGATCTTACATTTAGGTTTTCAGTACATTTTCAGTTAATTTTTGTATATGGTATGTGATAAGGGTCCAACTTCATTTTTCTTGCACGTGGATATCCAGTTGTCCCAGCACCGTTCGTTGAAAAGGTCATTGTTTCACTATTGAATGGTCTTGGCATCCTCATTGAAAATCAGTTGATCATAGACATACAGGTTTATTTCTGGACTCTCAATTCTATCCCATTGATGTGTATGTCCATCCTTATGCTGGTACCATACTGTCTTGTTTACCGTTACTTTGTAGGATGTTTTGAAATAGAGAAGTTTGAGTCCTCCCAGTTTGTTCTTCTTTTTGAAGATTGTTTTGTCTATTTGGGTCTCTTGTAATTTCATATGAATTTTTTTTCTGCTTCCTCTTCCTCCTCATCATCATATGAATTTTAGAATCAGTTTGTCAGTTTCTACAAAGTATTTGGCTGGATTCCGATAGGAATTTTATTGAATCTGTAATCAATTTGGGGAGTATTGACATCCTTATAATATTAAGTCTTCTGATTCATGAACATGTGATGTTTTCCATTTATTTAGATGTTCTTTAATTTCTTTCAACAATCTTTTGTAGTTTTCAGAGTACATTTCACATTTCCTTTGTTAAATTTATTTCTAAGTGTTTTATTCTTTTCGATGCTATTTCAAATGAAATTATTTTCTTAATGTTATTTTTTAATTGTTCATTGCAAATGTATAGGAATACAATTGATTTTTGAATACTGATCTCTGTTCTGCAAACTTGCTGAACATGTTTATTAGTTCTAGTAGTTTTTCAGTTAATTCCTTAGGATTTTCTATATACAAGATCATGTCATCTGTGAATAGAGATATTTTTACTTCTTCCTTTCCAATCTCGATGCCTTTTCTTTTCTTGCTTAATTTTTCTGGCAAGAAATTTCACTGTAATTTCAAATATAAGTGGAATGAGTGGGAATTCTTGTCTTGTTCTCAAACTTAGGAGGGAAACGTCCAGTCTTTTATCACTAAACATTATGTAGGCTTTGGGGTTTTTTTGAGATACTGTTATCGGGTTGAGGAAATTTCCTTTTATTTCAAATTTTTTGAGTGCTTTTTTTTCCAAAAAGGTGTTATATTTTGTCAAATGCTTCTTTATGTCTATTGAGATGATCATGTGGTTTTTGTTTTTTGTTGTATTAATATTATGTATTACAATAATGGCTTTTGGGATGTTAAACCAACTTGCCTTCCTGGGATAAATGTCACTTAGTCATGACGCATAATTCTTTTTACATGTTGCTGGATTCAGTTTTCTAGTATTTTGTTAAGAATTTTGGTATCCACATTCATAAGAGTTATTGGTCTGTAGTATTATTTTCTTACAGTGTATTTTCCTGGATTCAGTATCAGGATATTACTGGCCTGGTAGAATAAGCTGGGAGGTGTTTATAGTATTATTCGAGTCTTCTATTTCCTTGTTGATCTTCTGTCTAGTTGTTCTATCCTTTATTGAAAATGAGGTATTGAAATCTCCAACTATTGTTTTTTTTTTTAAGCCAGTCAAATTTAGCAGTGGGGGGTTGAATACCAACTTTAGTGACACTAATGTTAATAAGTTCTGATAACCCACTACCGTCGGACCAGCGCTATTGTTGTTGAATTGTCTATTTTTCCCTTCATTTCTGTCAGTTTTTGTTTCGCATATGTTGGTACCCTGCTATAGGTACAACTGAGTTTATAACGGTTATTTCTTCCTAATAGATTGATCCCTTTATCATTGTAAAATGTCCTTGTTTATCTCTAGTAACTTTTTTTTATTTTAAAGTGTATGTTGCCTGAAAGTGTATATTGCCTGATATTACCATAGACACTCCAGCTTCCTTGTGGTTGCTGTTTGCATGATATATTGTTTTCAATCCTCTACCTTCTACTTATAACGTATTTGCAGCTTTGAATCTAAAATGTATCTTCAGTAGACTACATATAGTTGGATATTGCTGTTTTATACAGTCTGACAATCTCTATCTTTAGATGGATTGTTTGATCCATTTGAATTTAGCATTGTTATTGATAATAGTTGAATTTTCATTTGCCATTTTACTTTTTGCCATTTTACATTTTGTTTTCTATGTATCTCTTGTCTTTTGGTTCTCTCTCCTTTCTCTTTCTGATACTTCCATTATATGTATATTTGTGTGTTTAATAGTGTCCCACATTTCCTTCGTTTATTTTTCCCTCTGTTGTTCAAATCGTATAATCTCTGTTGATCTATCTTCATGTTTGCTAATTTTTTCTTCTGCTAGTTCAAATCTACTGTTGCACCCCTCCAGTGAATTTTCCATATCAGTTGTATTTTTCAACTCCAGAATTTCCTTTGGTTTTGTTTGTTTGTTTTGTTTTTGGTATTTCTCTCTTTTTTGATAATCTTTATTTGATGTGATATTATCACATCTTCCTTTACTTAATTTTTTTCTCTTTATTTAAAATTTTCTTTTATTTCTTTAATCATGGTTTCCTTTAGTTTGTTCAACATACCTATAACAGATACTTTGAAGGCTTCATTTGTTAAATCTGAAATCTGTTTACTCTAACATGCAGTATCTATTGCTTGGTTTTTTGTAATGTATGAGTCATGCTTTCTTGGTTTCTTGTATGCTCCATAATTTTTTTTTGGTGAGAAACATTTTTGATAACATATGGTAGTAATTCTGTGCATTGGCCCCTTCCTCTGGGGCTTGTTATTGGCTTATTTATTTGTTTAGGGACTGGCTAGATTATTTTAGCATAGTCTGTTCTTCCTTACTCCCCTCACTGTGTTAAGCTCAGGGCAGAAGCTTGTGAATCCTCAGAGGAGAAGCCTGTGTGCCCACTTTTACCCAGTGATGACAGTGGTTTTAACTACTTTCTTAGTTCCATTCCCTTATTCTGGGAGTCCAGAATATGTTTTCTTCTAAAACATAAGACAATATTTTTAAAGCTCTCCTCTTTTAAAAAAGCATATATAATAACTGTTAGCTAAAATAAGGTATTCACACCATGCTATACTGTTCAATTTTTTTTCACCATATCTTCTACTGACATCATAGAACCAGACCTTTTTAAAAAAAGGTTTTCATTTTTAAGTAATTTCAGACTTAGACAAACGTTGCAAAAATAGTTCAGAGAGTCCCCACATACCTTTCACCCAGTTTTATCTAGGGTTAACATCTTACATAACCAAAGTACAGTCATTAAAACAAGGAAATTAAGCTTGGTATAATACAGACATACATAATTTTATTGTACTTTGCAGATACTACATTTTTTTACCAATTAAAGGTTTGTGGCAACCCTGTGTTAGCGGCCTCTGAATGGAAGTTTTTCCAAGTTCTTGGTAAAACCTTGGGAAAAGAATTTCAGGATGCACCATGTAAGCCAAGCAAGCAGCTTTTTATTGAAAGATTGAAAGCAAAAAAACACTCTGCAGAGAGAGCAGGCAGGCTCAAAATGAGCAGCTGCACTGTGGGGAAGTGGTTTTTGGTCTTTTGAAGTCTTACTAATTGAGGGGAGGAATATTCAAGACTTAGGGGTGGGCTTTTACTAAGAATTTGGGTAGTACTTCCTAGAATTGGACTCCTTTCATTTTCATACTTTTTATGATTGTTTCAGAACTGTCATTTCAAGGATGGAGAAATTTTAAAATCACAATGTAAATGATGTTACAATTAGTCAAAGTTGACAGAGATAGCTGACAAGCTGATAAGGTGACAGAAATAGCTGACAAGCCAGCTGAAGCTGATTTTTGCCTAAAGTTATCAGCCCTTCTAGTTAGCTTCTGCCTAAGGGCTGTTTACTTTAACACCTGCACCCAAACTGCAAGCCTCTGCATGTAGTTTCAGCCCTGTCTCCTACTCTAACACATGCATCAGGCAAGTCTATCAGGGCCGTTTTTCTAGCAACATTTGCTCACTTCATGTCCTTGCACATTTTGGTAATTCTTGTAATATTTCAAATTTTTTATTATTATTATATCTGATATGGTGATCTGTGATTAGTGATGATACTATTGTAATTATTTTGGGGCACCACAGACTGTGGCCATATGACAGTGAAGTTAATCTTTTTTTCTTCTTCTTCTTCTTCTTCTTTTTTTTTTTTTTTTTTGAGACAGACTCTCACTCTGTTGCCTGGACTCGAGTGCCATGGCATCAGCCTAGCTCACAGCAACCTCAAACTCCTGGGCTCACGTGATCCTCCTGCTTCAGCCTCCCAAATAGCTGAGACTACAGGCACACACCACCACGCCTGACTAATTTTTTCTATTTTTAGTAGAGACGGGGTCTTGCTCTTGCTCAGGCTGGTCTTGAACTTCTGAGCTCAAGTGATCCTCCCACCTTGGCCTCCCAGAGTGTTAGGATTACAGGCACGAGCCACCGTGCCCGGCCAACAGTGAAGTTAATCAATAAATGTGTGTAGTCTGAATGCTCCACCAATCAGCTGTTCCCCCATCTCTCTCCCTCTCCTTGAGCCTTCCTAGCCCCTGAGACACAACAATGTTGAAATCAAACCAATTAATAACACTACAACGGCCTGCAAGTGTTCAAATGAAAGGAACAGTCGCACATCTCTCATTTTAAATCAAGAGCTAGAAATAATTAATCTTAGGAAGGCATGTCAAAAGCTAAGAAGGGCTGAAAGCCAGGACTTTTGCACTGATCAGTTAGCCAAATTATGAAGGCAAAGGAAAAGTTCTTGAAGGAAA
>CAUYSK010034252.1:0-27585 GCA_963575035.1 Avahi laniger
GGACCATCAGAGGGGCACAAGGGAGGTCAGTGGGCTGCATGGGACAGGCAAACTGGCCTTGCAGGGCACTGAGCCCTCTGCCATCTGGGGATGGGGATGGAGGCAGCCACTCCAGGGCTGGGAGGGGACAGAGGGTGCCTCCTCGGTAGTGGAGGGCAGACACTCCTCACAGACACCCAAGGGCGGTGGAGATCTGGGCTGGTTAGATGGGCCCTGGGCTCTGACTTCTGCCTGCAGCAGGGCGAGGCTGACCCCATTGGAGAACTGTCCTTTATGCGCATTGCAGCTCTTTCCGGAGCAGAGAGAACCACCGGCAGCGGAGCCGGGCTACCTGCTCAGGGGGTCCATTGGGTGGATCATGATCATCTTCTGAGAACATGCAGCCTTCAGCACACAACCTAGCCCCTGAGACTGACTCCTGGCAAGGCCCACCCTGCCCACTCTGGGCTTGACCTTGGGCAAGTCATTTCTCCTTTCCCAGCCTGTCTCCTCCTCTATGGCTTGGGTCCACGTGAGGAGTAAATAAGAAGATACGTGAACTGTGTAGTCAGTGGCCAGTGAGCAGGAAGCGTGCCTTGACTGATGGCCCTGAGGGAGGACAGGCCTGGGATGTGGGAGGCTGTGGTGGCCCTGGGCCTGCCTAGCGGACAACAGAGCAAAAAACAAGCCTTAAAGCAGAAGTGTAGCTCCCAGGGTGCGGCCTTTGGCCACCAGGTTGGCACCGCCTTGTGACTCCCCACTGGAGGCACAGGCCTGGATGGTGGTCCTCTGAGACCAGACCTAATAGGGCCAGTCCCTGAGATGCTGTCTCCTGCTGCCTAAGTCTCCTCTTCCCTCTTAGAGGCAGGAACTTAGGTTCTTTCTGAACCTAAGTGTCCCTGTCTACAAAGCAGGGGATGGGGTTCCTTCTCCCTTGGGTAACAAACATGCAGGAAGCCCGGCACACAGTAGGTGCTCAGCCCCCTGCTGTTTACTTCCTGTCCTGACCCCAGCCCCACCTCCCACTCACTGGGCCACCGCTGCAGCTCCCAGGGCTCCCCACGGTGCAGGGCAGGGCTGCTCATTCAGACCCTCTTGAAGTTTGCCCAAGTGAGTGGCCAAGAGTGACCGGTTTGCAAAGGGACCGGCCAGCAGGGCATCTCCCCAAGGCTCAAGGGTGCCCAAGCACAACAGCCCCCTTTCTGGGGCCACCTCCAAGCGCTAAACACTCCGCAGACATCAACTTATTTGGTTCTCACAAAGTCCCTAAGAGATGGCTCGGGATGAAGAGGCTAAGGCCAGAGAAGTGACGGGCCCTGCTCTGAGTCCCACAGTGAGGGGCAGAGCTCGCCTTCCAGAGCATCTAATGACCCTGAGCAGCAAAACCAAGGGTGTGAACTCCACGGATCCCGGAGCGGGCACTGCACAAGGCCTTTCAGGGGATGGGGGGTCCAACCTGGCCCTGCCTGAGGGGGGCCTTAGGTTGCTTGGATCACAGGGATAGGCATTCAAGGTGGAAGGAGCGTGTCAGCGTGAGCCTGTGGGTGGGAGCTGGGGCAGGGGCGGGGTGTTTGCTGAGGATTCTGGGCAGGGCTGTTGAGGCTGGTCCCCTTCAGGAGCAGGATGCCCCAGAGGGTTCTGAGTGGGGGAGGGTCTCGACAGGGGTGGCGCAGCTAGCTGTGCAGGAGGGGCTGCCGCAAGATGGAGAAAAGCAGCCTCGCTGGACCCTGGAGGGCAGAGTGCAGGGCCTGGGCTGGGCTGGGCTGGGCTGTGTACAACCCACTGGCTGGTTTGCAGAGAGGACCAGAACTTTCCCACACAGACCAGGTCATGCTGTCTTTGTGCTTAGCACCCCTGAGAAGGGATGCTCCATCCGGTCTGTCCTCTGGGGGCTGACCGGAGTGATGAGAATGACACCTTAAGTGAGGGAGGGGGCCCCACAGCCCCCAGGCTGCCCCTCGGCCTTATTCCCCAGAAGAGCCAGGAGTGGGGGCTGCCCAGAGCGAGCAGTGCTGTCTCTCCCCACCAGGAACACGACATCGAGACGCCTTACGGCCTTCTGCACGTGGTGATCCGGGGCTCCCCCAAGGGGAACAGCCCAGCCATCCTCACCTACCATGACGTGGGCCTCAACCGTAAGTGCAGCCCAGCCTCCTTCAGCCTCCCTGCCTCCAGTCTGCCAGAGCAGCCAGGCTTCCCCTCCCTTGCCACAGCACCGTGTAGATTCCACTCACACTTAGCTCTCTAGCCTTGGTCATCCGGGCCTCGGTTTCCCCACTGGGCCCTGAGGCTGGTTGCCACTGCCTGGCCCCCCTTCTCAGGGCCCACTGGCCTCCCTTCCACTCCCCCTACCCCTCTGCTCAGCCACAGCTGAGGTGTCTTTGCAGACAAGCTATGCTTCAACACCTTCTTCAACTTCGAGGACATGCAGGAGATCACCAAGCACTTTGTGGTGTGCCACGTGGATGCCCCTGGACAGCAGGTGGGGGCGTCGCAGTTTCCTCAGGGGTAGGTACCCCAGAGCGCCCTCCACCTGTCCCCAGCGCCGCACCCCAGGCTGCACCTGGTCCCTGACCTCCTGCTCTGTCTGCAGGTACCAGTTCCCCTCCATGGAGCACCTGGCTGCCATGCTCCCCAGCGTGGTGCAGCATTTTGGGTGAGTCCCCACCCAGCCCCTGCCTCTGTGCTGGGGGCAGGGAGTGCCCGCTGCCACTGCAGAGCCGCCTGGCTCCAGCTGAGGGCTTCAGGCTGTGGGTGGGGCCTGCTCCCAATGGCATTTATGGGAAATGGCACCCCCAGCCCTAGAGAGTGACCAGCCTGCTTTGCACCAGGTTCAAGTACGTGATCGGCATCGGAGTGGGAGCTGGAGCCTATGTGCTGGCCAAGTTTGCAGTGAGTCTCCCCACCCCCACCCATAACCCCAACACGTCGCAGGGCAGGTGTCTTCCAGGGACAACTCTTCGGCCCTGAGGCACTTTTCCTGCTCTTCTTTCCCCTCCCCCCACCTCCTTTTTATGTAGAAACCCCTCATTTCTTTTTTTCTCCAGGGAAATTAACTTTTCGAAAACAGTTCCTTTCTCCATATATTTTCTCAAAAGACTATAAACAATAATTTGCTTAAAGCTATTATCAAAAGCCAAAATTTCTATTGGCAATAAACTACAGCTGCTCTAGCCACTAAATAAGGATTGTCCCTCACTAAGTAGGTAGTACTTAAACACAAATGGCTGAGAGGGTGGTGGCTTACACCTTTAATCCCAGCACTTTGGGAGGCTGAGGTGGGAGGATCACTTGAGACCAGGAGTTTGAGACCAGCCTGGGCAACATAGCAAGACCTCATCTCTATATTTAAAAAGTATTTTTAAAATGAATAACCTTTTTAACAAAAAATTACATTTACATAAAGGTTGTGAGGTTTTAAGAAGTCACATTTTTAAAACATCACGTTGGGTAGGTAAGAGTCCACAGCTTTTCATCTTTACAAACAAAAATCCTAATTTTTTAGGATTCAAAATATTTATTTCTTCAAAAGAAACAACGAAGAATTTTCAAGTCCAGTTTCAATTTGCACTTAACCACTTTACCTGCAGACTGTTCCTGCTATCCCGGACAGACTTGCGTGGCTATAGTACTCTATGCATGTTGCCATTTTTCTGTAGACATGGACAAACACAAACAAATGGAAAATGCAGATCTTTTTTACAGTGTCTAACACAAAACAGCCTTCGAAAAGGTCCATTTCTTAATTTACACCATGAGGGCTTCGTTTTCTATGAAAGCAAAGAAATAACATGTTTAAGATTTTAAGATGTTTACGCTCAGTTTTGCAACTGCACCATCTCCAAAAATATATTAGAAGAGATGGAAAACAGTGATACAGAGTTGAAATAAATCCAAGGGTTGTTAAAGGTTTGGGGCGTGGGAAGGGCAAGCAGAGGCACGTGGAAGGGGCAGTGCACACGCGGTCCAGCTGTAGCCAGTTGGG
Organism: Avahi laniger; assembly: GCA_963575035.1. Lineage (NCBI taxonomy): Eukaryota > Metazoa > Chordata > Mammalia > Primates > Indriidae > Avahi > Avahi laniger. Next base: position 3,965 of record CAUYSK010034252.1, read on the forward strand.
TCCTCAGCGTTTCCACCTGCGGCCACCCGTGAGACAGGCAGGGCCGAGTTTTACAGCCCATCTTCTAGGTAGGGAGAGTGGGGCTCCCTGCACCCCACCCTCCAGCCTTGCCCATCCCTGTGTCCCCTTTCGCCGCAGCTCATCTTCCCCGACCTGGTGGAGGGGCTGGTGCTGATGAACATTGACCCCAACGGCAAGGGCTGGATCGACTGGGCTGCCACCAAGGTGAGCAGGGTGCGCCTGGGGTGGGCTGTGGCGGCGAGGGGCGGCACTCACGCTGGCTTCCCCCCCCCCCCCGCCCACAGCTCTCCGGCCTGACTAGCACTTTACCCGACACGGTGCTCTCCCACCTCTTCAGCCAGGTAAGGGGGTGGGGCTCCAGACCCTCTCCCGCCATCCCACCCCACCCTGCTCAGAGTGGGGCACGGGCTGCTCTGACGGTGACATCTGGAAGCCCACTCAGCCTGCATCCCTCTGTCTCCCGCTCCCGTCCATGCCCCCACCCGTCCCCTGGGCCCAGGAGGAGCTGGTGAACAACACGGAGCTGGTGCAGAGCTACCGGCAGCAGATCGGGAACGTGGTGAACCAGGCCAACCTGCAGCTCTTCTGGAACATGTACAACAGGTGTGGGCGGCAGGGCCAGCGCAGCCCAGCTGGGGATCCCCTCCCACAGCCGCCCGCAGGAGGAGGCAGGGCAGGCAACGCTCGCCCCAGCTTGTAGATGAGCAGGTTGCTGAGCCTTGGAGGGGCTTGCTCCTGCCCAGAGTCACACCCCTGAGGGACTGAGGGGGAGCAGGGCTTTGGACTCTGGTCCTTGGGTCCTTCCACTTCTCCTCTTCCCCTGGGGCACTGCTGGCCGGGAGCGCAGGGGGAGGTTAGTGACATCCCCGACCCCAACAGCTGAGCCTTGGCGATGCCACCTGTGAAACGGGCAGGAGGCTGGATGGGCCATGGTTTGCAAGCTGTGTTCGTTGGAGCGCAGCGGGGTAGCCAGGCCGCTCGCTCACCTGCCCTCCCTTCTCTTTTTCCTGCAAATATTTATTAAGCACCTGCTGTGTGCACAGTGCTAGAAAAACAATAGAAAATAAGGGACCCAGGCCCTCCCTGCTATTGCATATGGTTCAAGACAGCCAGCAGCAGAAAGGCCCACGACACAGGTGGTGCATATGGCTCTGAGCTGGGTGGGAAGCAGAATTTGAGAGCCTACCTGGCATGATTTGGGGGGTCCGGAAAGAAGTCACGCATGAGGGGCCCCCCTTAGCTCCTATCTATGCAGAGCAGGGCCACATCTAGGGAGAAGGGCTTGAGGACCCTCCTCATCCAGTCCTGGGATGCCCACCTCTGCCTCTGCCCCGCAGCCGCAGAGACCTGGACATTAACCGGCCTGGAACGGTGCCCAATGCCAAGACGCTCCGGTGAGTGCCCCTGGCCTTCCGGCCTGCCCCGGCCTCTGTCCCCTGCCCCAGCCAGACAGCCCTTTTCCTCTGTGTCTGCAGCTGCCCCGTGATGCTGGTGGTCGGGGATAACGCGCCCGCCGAGGATGGGGTGGTGAGTGTGGGGCTGTGTGCTGATGGGGGTGGGAGCGGGGGGCCACCCCGGCCACTTCTTGACCCAGCCCAGCTTAGCCTCAGGGCCAGCCTGGTGGCCTTCTCATCCACTTCCCCACCTTCCCAGGCATCACCGGCGGGCGAGGCCTACAGATGGGAGGGGCTGTGGCCACCTGCTGGCCCCGTCTTCCCTCCCCAGCAGTGCAGCCCCCGCTTGGGTCTCAGGCCCACCCGGAGCCTAAGATCTCTCTTCTCTCTAAAATTTGACTGACTCGTTATGATTCGTGTGCACAACAGCATGGTCCCCCTCTCACCACCACTTGTACCAGTTAGGTTTGGGGAGGACCTATGTCACCTCTCCTGTGGGAACTCTGGGAGCAGATGGCCTGGGGGTGGGGTGCCCCATCAGTACAGAGCTGCCTGGAGCTTCGGGGTCCAGGAGTGCCTGCAGCAGCGCCTAGTGTGCCTGGAAGATGCCAGGCCTTCCCAAGCCCACACAGAGGGCTTGGAAGAGCAGGGGCTGGGCCTTGCCAGCCCTGGACCCAGGCAGTAGCCTCAGAGTCTCCAGTGGACCTTTGGCACCAGTCACTTCACTGACTGCTAAGGCCACTGGGGCTTTCTGGACCAGTCCCACCAGGGTGGCCTGCCCTGTCCCTGCCCCATTCCTGCCCTACCAGTAGTTGGGAGTGGGGTCCGAGGGTCTTAGGCCTCTCAGGGGGCTTGGGAAGCCCTGGGAGAATAAAGTCTGGGAGGGCCGGCCACACCCCTGTCCAAGGTGCTGGCTGTCTCTCTGCCCCCCTGCACCCTCCTCTATGCCCGCCCTCTCTGGGCATAGAACCTGCCTTAGCAGTGGAGGCTGGGGGCGTTGCTGAAGCTGGCTCCTTGTCCCCAGGTCGAGTGCAACTCCAAACTGGACCCAACCACCACCACCTTCCTGAAGGTGAGGCCTTCCTCCCAGCCCCGGACGGGCTGCCTGGCACAGGCCCAGCCAGGGTGGGAGCCTGTGCCAGTGTGGGGGGCCTCACTCAGCTCACCACACTTTCTCCCTTGCAGATGGCAGATTCTGGGGGCCTTCCCCAGGTCACACAGGTGAGACTCTTGGTCCTGTGTCCCTTACATTATCTAGCCTGGGGGTGGGGTGTGGGGGAAGCCAGTCTCAGGCAGCCAATCAAATCATGTGCCTGTCCTGCCCTCCTGCAGCCAGGGAAGCTGACCGAAGCCTTCAAATACTTCCTGCAAGGCATGGGCTACAGTGAGTAGTACACCTCCACCCAGCCGCCCCAGAGACTGGTGGGGGGCGCTGGGAAGGGCTCATGCCGGTGGGCCTGACACGTGGTGTCAGGTGGTGCCAAGGAGCCTGTGGCATCTGTGCTCTGTGTTACCTGGGCCTGGATGCTGGGCCACACACCAATGCCACCTGAGTTGTAAATTGAGCATCCCAGGCTGTGCCCAGCTTTCCTGTGCCCTTGGGGAGGCTTTGGGGTGTTCTGATGGCAGTGCCAGGGCTACTGGGGGAAGGGGGCTCTTCCCCAGTCCCGGGGGTGCAGGGCCTGGGGCTGGGGCCTGCCAGGGAAGCCTGAAGGTGAGTCCCACACACCACCCACCGCCTGCTGGGCCAGGGGTCACAGCTGGGCCCACACACCTGAGAAGGCCCTTTGCTGCAAGTGGTGGATGTCCCAGGGGCATCACAGGAGTGGACCTGGAGTCTGGGGACCAAGGAAGGCGAGTGGGACCACCTGGGTGTTAGAGCTGAAGGAGCCGAGCGTGAGGTGGCACATCTCCAGACCCTGAGCTGGTGGGCTTCACACCCACCACACGCAGAGGGCCCTGCTGGCTCAATCCCTTCCCCCTCTTCCTCCAACACACACCTACCTGTGCCCCAGCTCCCCTGCCAGGGAGCGAACTTCCTCTCCGGGGGGTGGGCGTGTGGGAAGGCTGGGAGCCCACCCAGGAATAGAATTCCCGCCAGCCCCCGTGGACAAATAGGCCAGGGAGGCCCAGGCCAGCAGGGAGCACAGCTGGAGCACCAAGACCAGGCCCTGGCATGGGCGGTGAACGTTTGTGAAGTGACTGCATGAGCACCGCCCACCAGGTGCTGGGACGTGTTCGCAGGGGCCTCAGGAGACATACCACCCGGCAGCCCGAGAGTGGGAGGGACGCGTGGGCCTCCCCCGTTCCACACATGGGGAGACTGAGGCCCGGCAGATGGTGAGAGCGCTGGCACTAGGCTGTGCCCACAGTCTAGGCTGGAGAATTGGGGTGAGGAGTACCCCCACCTGCCGTCAGGGCTCCCTCGGGCCAGACAGATCAGTCCACGCTGTGGTTCCTTCCAGGGGCTGCTACTGGAGGCGGGGGGGTGGCGGGGCAGGTGTGGGCTCTCCGAGGCTCTGGCCCTGCCCCGGCCCTCTCTGTGCCTGTCCTTTTGTCTCCTCTCTGGCCTGTCTTGATGCCCCGGCCTCCCTGGCTCTGTCTTCTCTCTTAGTTCCGTACTTGAAGGACCGAAGGCTGAGTGGAGGCGCAGGTAGCCCCGCGGCCCCTCCCCAGTGCATGGCCCCCACCTCCCCTCCTCGCTCCTTCCTCTGTGCAGCGCTGCAGCCAGGCCGCATCTTGCTGTGGTTTGGAACCTTCCTGCGTCCTATTAACTCAAAATCCCCAAAGATTCTTGCTCTCGCACAGATCCTGGCCTCCTGGTCGGCTGGGTTGTAGAGCAGTCTTGCTTCTAGGCTGCTGCAGGCCGCGTGGCTTCCAGAGCTCCGGGGGCTGGAACCAGAGCCGCCTCAGAGGTGGAGCCCAGGCCCAGCCCTGTCAGAGCCAACCAGGTGGCCAGCTGAGTTCAGGAGGGTAGTTTTCTCCCCGCAGGTCTCGCTTGTGAAACCCTGAATTTAGGGCAGTGAGGCCACCATCATCTGTCGTCCTCACAGAAGCAACCCTTCTCCCCCACTCGTACTCCTCTTGAGGGAGGCACAGTTGGAAATCCCTGTTCCAGCTCAGGGGGGGTCTGGTCAGCTGTTGAGAGGGCCCTGTGGCCAGCCCTGGGCTCACCCGCTATTGCTGGCACTGCATGCCCCAGGCCAGACAGAGCCAACCCTGGCTCCCTGGCTTGGGAGGGAACTCTCTGTGCCGTTGGAAGAATGGCTCGCTGGCCGCTTTGCTTGCATTATCCTTTTCCCGCCAGCAGGTGCCTGGCCCTGCCCGCTCTCCTCACCCTGTCCTGTCTCTGTCCACAGTGCCCTCAGCCAGCATGACCCGTCTGGCACGCTCCCGTACCGCGTCCCTCACCAGCGCCAGCTCGGTAGACGGCAGCCGCCCGCAGGCCTGCACCCACTCGGAGAGCAGTGAGGGGCTGGGCCAAGTCAACCACACCATGGAGGTGTCCTGTTGAAGCCCTTGGTCCCACCGAAGACGCCCACCTGCCCGCTTGCATCGAGGTCCCACTGCCATCCTTGCGCCGGCTCATTTTCCCTTTAGTTTATTTTTGTGAGGGCAAAGGGGAGGAAATGGGGTTACTTCTCTTTTGTATGAAAAAGTCAGGGGGTCCATCATAGATGCTGCAGTGGAACAGTCTCCGGGGGCTTGGAAGGGCTCCCTCCCCACCCCCATCGCAGCCTGTTAGCTCAGCTGACTGGGACCCCTCCCACCCAGCTCCCTGTGGCACAGGCAGGCAGGGCTGCAGGGAAGGGTCCAGGCCCATTCCTGGGTCAGAGAGAGAGTGTGGGACGAGCCCTTGGGCAGGCAGGTTTGAAGACGGGAGGGGGCTTTGAGCGGGTGGGTGCTGGGGGCGAGCTCAGGCACTGGCGTGGGAACTAGGAGACGGCAGCAGGGAGCACTGTGAGGCCCCTTCCCCCACCCTCTACCAAGCACACCTGTTTCTGTCTTGTAGCACATGTGACAATCATCTGGACAATAGCCACAAGGGGGCACTCCGACCAGGCAGCCATTTTCCTGGTGCTCTCTGGGCCTGGCTGGTGCTGTAGGGCCAGGCAGGCAGGGGCTGAGGGGGTTTCTCTGCCCAAGGAAGACAAAACATGGAGAACCCTGAGGGCAGGAACCCCACAGACTGTCCCTTCCAACCCACATACTCTGCCATCACCTGGCCCTGTCCCATTTCTGAGCCACTTCTCCCTGAGGCAGTCACCTTGTCCTGTCTCCACAGTAACCTGACTAGGGGTGAGGACAAAGGCTGGGATAGCTGTGTGTGTTGTGTGCACCCCCGAGACTTTCATAGTGACTGTCTTTAGGAGCCGGCAGGGTCAGCTGAGAGATCCTATAGCGCCAGGTTCTCCAGAAGACAACCCAATCAGCAGCAGCTTGGTATTTCTAGGCAGTGTTCTGGTCACGCTATGCAGCGGTTCCTGTAGGCGTCACTAAGGAAGAGCGAGCTTACCTGGAGAGAACTGGTCCAAGGCAGTGAGGCTTCCACAGTCCCACGTCCCCATCTCAGCCCGCCAGAGTGGGCACGGGCTGGGGCTTGCTGGGGCCTGGGGTGGAGGCCGAAGGTTTCTGACAGGAACAAGGGCCAGGTAGAGGAGAAAGGCTCCCCAAACACCCCAGACCCCTCCTGCCACATGAAGTCCAAGACTGTGCCGTATGCTTCCCACCCGCCTTACCCTGTAGAATTTCCAGGCCCAGAAACCAGACCCATTTGTCTTGGAGCCTAAATTGAGAGTCACAAACCCCAAAACAGAGAGGGGAGAGCAATGAGAAAATGAAGGGCTGTGGAGGGGAGGGTTGTGTGGGGGTGTTCTGAGGCTGAGGGGACACCTATATCCGTATTTCCTCTGCACCCATCATTTCCCTACTGTAATCTTGAGCCATTACTAGACCGCTCTAGGGCCTGGTGGGGTGTTAGTCCGTCCCCAGTTCTAGTCACTCACGTGCTTCCTTTGAATACTGAATGTGACTTTTTGAAAGCTGGTAGAATTAATCCCTCTTACTGTAGATAGTACTGAGAATCTTGGATTTTTTTTTTTTTTTTTTGCTGTGTTTCCAGATGAGATAGCTATAAATATCTATACATTATATATATGTATATTGGGTCCTCCTGCGTGTGGTTTTCCATCAGAGGTTGTCTCTTCTTTGGTCAAGGTGAACTTTCAATGGAGTTTATTATTTTCCTCTCTGTACAAAGTGAAAAGCCTAATTTTGTGTATTCTGGTGGCTGATGTCATGAGACTTTGAGATGACAAAATGTGAAACAAAAATCCTTGTCAATGTAGAAAGAGTTAACTGTGCCGAAAAACTAATAAAGAACCTAAGAGGAACGCAGTGTGGTGCAGCCATACCCATCGTGGGAAGCTTTGGAATACACATTTAGATGAAGTCTGCTGGTGCTTCCTTGGTTGCACCGGGGTTGAGGGTGCCAGGTGAGGCCAAGGAACTGTCTCCACCCATCTCTGTATTTCCAGTGCTTGTCACAAACATTATTTTGTCAATCTTTGCATTAATTCTATGGGGTAGGTATTAACCTCAGTTTCACAGCGGAAGAAAGAGTTTCAGGATAAAGGGTTTGCCCTAGCAAGAGGCCAAGCTGAGAGATGAACTCCACCGTTGCTTCGCTTCAAAACCTATACCTGTAACCTCTATATTCACTGCTCCGTCTTATATAATAAGCATGTTCCTTCCCCATGTTTAACCACCATTTGTTTCAGTTTATTCATTTACCCAACAAATAGATACTGAGTCCCTGCTATGTCAGCTAATAAAGCGAGTAAATAAAAATAAAACCCGCCACGTGCTATGCAGTAGATGAAAAACGGGGATGTACTAGCAAATGAGGGCGGAAGGTCTTTTCTAGATCTGGGAGCCCTCCAGGCCATGCCACTCCAGAACACATACAAACACATGCTAACTGCTCTAACTGAACAAATAACAATAAAGCGGTTCAATGACCATCGGTAACAAGGGGTCGAGATCAGGAAGGCCGCTGGCCGCCCAGATGGGTGCACTCACCACCGGCCAGCCGCTAGACCCTCGACTTCCCATCCAGAAGCCGTATTTTATTCTTGCACCCATACTTCTTTCTACTCCAAGAAGCCTCAGCTCTCGGGGACAGAGCAAAGGAGAGGGTTGAGCCTGGCTGAGACCCCGCCTTCCTGAACTCGGACGCGCAAGTGCAGCTGGAGACACCCAACTCAAGGATATTTTCAGTAGGAGGACGCCCACCTGACGCAAATCTCGACTCCGAAACCGGCACCACGTGGCTCCCGTGCCGGGGCGGGGCACGCCAGAGTCCTGCCCCGGAGGCGGAGCCAGGGCCGCCGGAAGTGTCCGCGCGGCTCGCTGACCGGCAGGGCGCGTGCTCTCAGACCATGGCTACCCAGGCGAAGCGCCCGCGGGTAAGTGGCGGGCGGCCGGCGCGGGGCTCACCCTTTTCCACGGCGCCTCACCTCAGACCCCCGAGTGTCATCCCGCGTGCGCCCCCTCCGGTCCCTTCCGCGGGTCCCGCGTCCCTCTCCGCGCGTCCCATCCCCTCCCCCACCCAGAGACCTTCCGCGCGCATGCGCCGCCATCTCCTCGCGTCCCGCGGGCTTTCCGGGGCGGGGCTTCGTCACACGCTTCATTATCTCAGGTAGCCCGGCCCGAGGGCGGCGGTGACGCGGACCCGGTGGTTGGCTTTCTGAGCTGGTGCCGGCGGGTGGGGCTGGAGCTGAGTCCCAAGGTGAGTGAGGGGTGGGTGGGCGGAGGCGGCGCGGCGGGGACGCGGGGCTGCTCTGACCAGCCCCTCCTTCTTAGGTGGCGGTAAGCCGGCAGGGCACAGTGGCCGGCTACGGCATGGTGGCCCAGGAGAGCTTGCAGCCTGGGGAGCTGCTGTTCGCGGTGCCACGGGCTGCGCTCCTGTCGCAGCACACCTGCTCAATCGGCAGCCTACTGGAGCGAGGTGGGCACGCCGGCGGACGGGGGCACTGAGGCGGGCCGGTGGGGCTGCGCCGGGGCTCTTACTCTCGTGTCTTTCTCATCAGAGCGAGGCGTGCTGCAGAGCCAGTCAGGGTGGGTGCCGCTGCTGCTGGCGCTGCTGCACGAGCTGCAGGCCCCAGCCTCACCCTGGAGACCCTATTTTGCGCTGTGGCCCGAGCTGGGCCGCTTGGAGCACCCTATGTTCTGGTGAGAGCTGTGGGAGGGGTTGAGAAGCGCCTGCACCGTAGCCTGCTCCAGCCACCCTGCCCTAGGTGGGGGGAGCCTACAAGCACCAGTCCCAGTAGGGTGAGGGGAACCTGGGTGGGGGGTGTCCCTGCAGGCCAGAGGAGGAGCGCCGGCGCTTGCTGCAGGGCACAGGCGTACCCGAGGCCGTGGAGAAGGATTTGGCCAACATCCGCAGCGAGTACTACTCCATCGTGCTGCCCTTCATGGAAGCCCACCCCGATCTCTTCAGCCCCAGGGTTCGCTCCCTAGAACTCTACCAGCAGCTCGTGGCCCTCGTAATGGCCTATAGGTCAGTGAGTAGAGCCATGGAGAATGGAGCCCTTTTCTTTAGAACCCTATTGAGGGACAAGAGGGGAAGAACAGTGAAATCCACCTCCAGTCCCTCCCCTGGGCCTTAGCCAAGTTCTCTCTATGGCAGCTTTCAGGAACCACTGGAGGAAGAGGAGGATGAAAAGGAGCCAAACTCCCCTTTGATGGTGCCTGCTGCAGACATATTAAACCACTTAGCCAATCACAATGCCAATCTAGAATACTCTGCAGTGAGTGGATCCCGCCCAGTTCTTATTCTTACACGCACTGATTGAGCATTTGATTCAAACCTTGTCATTAGTCTAATGCTAAAAATCTGAGGTCAGTTAGCTCCTCTTGTATGTACTTCATATTATAGCAAAATCGTTTGAACACAAAACATTTTAACAAAGTTGTGGTAGTTAACCCTGTTAAACTATACTACCATCATTGATTTGGTGCTAGAGACTGGGTGGTCTGCATAGCTGTGTACCTGCCCCCCAACACCCCCACTCCGTGCAGTGAGCCCAGATTGTGTGTGCAGGCCCTGTGGAGAGCACCCTGGACCAGCTATAGTCTCAGGGATGGAGGTGTGCTTTGGGGGTGGGGACGGGGGCAGATATGGGGAGAGTGTTCACAGGTCTAAGATGATGGCAGGGTCGTGTTTATAATATTAAAAATTAGTGAATATGGTTATTTCTTAAACCTTGCCTCCATTTACCTTTCCTACTTTGGTCCGGGTTTTATTTCATTTTTATAAAGCTAGCAACTTTTTAAGTACTGAAGATAACTAAAGATTTACCTAATAAAACATGAAGCTGACCTTATGTTGGCCTCACCCCTTTTATTCTACAGTATAGAGTCTAACCAGAACTAAAAGGTAGAATGTTGGTAAACATATCAGTCTTATGGCTTAACCACCTGCTGGAGGCTCTTCCTAAGAGGGAAATAATCTTTATGGGACTGGCCTGGGAAAGGCATGGCCCCAGCTTCTCCCTTTTACCCCAGAATTATCTTCGGATGGTGGCCACTCAGCCCATTCCTAAAGGCCATGAGATTTTCAACACTTATGGGCAAATGGCTAATTGGCAACTGATTCATATGTATGGCTTTGTGGAACCATATCCTGGCAACACAGATGACACAGCTGACATTCAGATGGTGACAGTTCGAGAGGCAGCATTGCAGGGTGAGTCTCATTAACTTGATCTTTGACATGCTGGCTGTGTCTATATACCTGCCTCAGGTTACAATAGCTTTGCTGAAGAGCAGTTGACTTGTTTTGTAGACTAAGGGAGAAATGAACCGTTGGGTGTACTGAGACATTGACACCATTACTTTACCTACAGGAACAAAAGTTGAAGCTGAAAGGCTCCTACTGTATGAACGCTGGGATTTCTTATGCAAACTGGAGATGGTAGGGGAAGAGGGAGCCTTTGTGATTGGGCGGGAGGAGGTGCTGACCGAGGAGGAGCTGACCACCACACTAAAGGTAAAGAGCCAAGAGTGGCCATTTGATGCTGATAAATAGCTTCAGTATTTAGAGCAAAGAGCTAGGAGATGAGAGAGGAATGGTGGGATGCTGGGGGAGAACACTTAATAAATGCTAAGATAGATTGGGTCTCCTCTAAAACAAGTATATCCTAATCAAAGGGTCCCATGGTTGCTTCTAGGTACTGTGCATGCCTGCTGAGGAATTCAGAGAGTTTAAAGACCAGGATGGATGGAGAGATAAAAGGGAAGAGGACAGCCTGACAATCACAAATATCCCCAAGCTCAAAGCGTCATGGAGACAGCTTCTTCGAGACAGTGTTCTATTGACCTTGCAAACCTATGCCACAGACTTAAAAACTGAGCAAGATTTACTCAGTAATAAGGAGGTCTATGCCAGCCTCAGCTGTAGAGAACAGCAGGCCTTACAGCTTCGCTATGGTCAGAAGATGATCCTACATCAGCTGTTGGAGCTGACAAGTTAGCAGGTTCCCTGTTGCCTATAGGAACAGCAGTAAGAACTTATTCTACATTGATATTGATGCTTGAAAATGAGGAAACTTTGGATCTTTTGCTTTTCTTATTAAATACTAAAAGGAAAGTAGCAAAGTTGTTATGGTAAGAGTAACTGAGGTAAGTGTGATGTGTTGGACACAGCAGACTTGGGGATCACTGCTAGTTGTTGCCTGTTTTATGGCTGTTTTCAGTTTTAACCAGTGCCGGCAGAAATAGGGTGGTGGTAGTAGGTCTTACTGTGTTCTAGCATTTAATAATACGGACTTTGCAAGTAGACCTGGTTCAAATCTGGGCCGATTTTTAAGATGGTCACTTAACCTTTAAAGAAAGACTATTTATTAGGAAAGACTATTTATTAGAGGATTTAATATAGCCTGTGTACCTGGCCTTCAGAGTGGTTCTTTTAATTCCACCTTCAGAGTTATGTAATCAGCAGTCTGATGGTTGCTCTAGATAGCACAACTTGCCCCTAAAGACACCAAAGGCATTCAAAACCCCATTCATGTAGGACTTTTAAGCTATCTAATTTTGTCCTCTCTGGCCATAAAACTCAACACATTAAAAGGTGAAGTTTTTAGGTGAGGTAAATTTTATATACCTACTCATTTTCTTTTAAAAATATCAAAATACTTGAGGGAAAGGACATTAAACCTGGGTGTTTTGTAATTCAGCGTAACCAGAAACCTGCTCCCACCATTTTCCACTGTTGGAAACAGGAAGAAAAATTTCTTTGCTTATTTAAACACAGGTGAGCTTAGTAGTAGGAGTTTCCCCAGTGGCCCTGGGCTCTGAAGGGTTGGGCGGTCCACTCTCTTCCTCACCACCAGCACTGGCTGCTGCTACTGAGAAAGGCACAGTGGACTCAGATGCATGTCCTGACTTTAATGTTTAACTATAGTGTGCATACACATACAAGAAGTAGGGGAACTAAAGCCTTGGAAAGGCTACAAAATACAGGGACCAATACATCTACAAAACATTTAAAATCCTTACAAAGGTGGCTGTATTGGTCCTTTTGACTTTATTGTCATTCAGCTTAGCCTGTATGGCCATTCAGTAGGGGTAAATGAGGGTGATTCGTAAGTATTAGGAAGGGGGCATTTATTAGGCCTGGTCTTGTTTCCCCTTATAAAAGAATAAATCACGTATCTCACAGGGCCCAAGTGTATGGTCTATAGAAATGGGAGCTGCTACAACTGTTGCTTTCCCTGCAGGCAGCTTTGGAATGTGTTTGAGAGGCAAAACAAGAATGCAAGGGATCCCACTTGTGAGCCTTTCCAATGTTCCCTGGCACATCAAATTCTAGCATATCCATGTTTTTAATAACTTAGTGATTTCCAAGGGCCCCTGTCCACATTAAAAAAAATGTTACATAATATTTAAACTGGCTTTTTGCTATTCTTTGGGACTCCAGGAAGGTCAGAAGACACGGGACCTATGCCCTCGGACAAGTGCGTGGCGCTGCCTCTTGATTACAAGGTACCAGTTTATGTACTTGCCTTGGACACAGTACAAACCCAAGAAGGTCCAGACAAAGGTTTTCTCTTTCATGTATTTACACAAGTTCAAAATGATATTCACAGCATCTTCTAAATTTTGGCCAATAGTCAAAAAAATGCATTTAAACTTTGGAACGTGCCCACATACACAGGAGGCTGACCCCAACAGGTACCCGAGAACCAAAGGGCTCGGAAAGTCAGGAAGAGCTGAAAGGATTCTTCAGTCAGTTTATGAACTTGATGCAGTGGGACCTCCAGACTGACACGTTTACAACGGAGATGTGGTTCCATCTAACTGGCACCTGTCCCTTCCATTACTTGCTGAGCCTGCTTCTGTCCCATGCAGCACTGTGCAACCGACTGGAATAACCTGAAGGAAAACAGTTACATATTTACCTGGAAAAAAAGTTTAGCCTCTACAGTATCTTACATCTCATAGGCTTCAGCTACTAATCACCAACACAAGCTGCAACCATGGTTTTCATTCTCTTTCCTCATTTCTAGACAATGAAAAATTGCTTATAACTCACTTTTCGATTTCTGGGGCACAGTGTACAAACTCGTGGTTCCAGAACTTAAACGCTGGATTTTTAATCAGCTCAATAAAGGTAATAAGAAGACCCCAAGGATGTGGCCTATTTACAATCAACCGTTCCAAGAGAACCCTGGAAGAGGGGAGAAAGGGTTAATGTACAAGGAAAAATACAAATTCATGGGTGCTCCTCCATTATCTTTTTTCTGACTCTTCTCCCGGGTTATTAAACCACATGCAAAAGCTTTTGCCAGTAGTAGAGACTGGATTTTGGTTGAAATACCTTGCTTTTTTACTTAGATGCCATTATCCTTACTTTACTCCTATCTCACAGCTATTCAGAATTACAGTGGTGCGGGGAAGCCATCCACATAAAGCCCATAGAGTATGGCACACAAAAAAAATAATGAAGAATGAACACTCAGTGCGTGTGTAAATTGGTAAAATTTTTCTGAATGGCAGTTAAGTATTGGCTTAAATATTCATATCCCTTCACCTACCAATTCTACTTTTAAATTTGCCCTCAGGAAATTAGCCCAAGAACAAAGATTAAATAGAAGATTTACTTCAGCTTTATATATAAAATCATAAACAAAACGGGATATTATCTAACCATCCAATACTACTAAATTTTAACATGTGAAACCTAAGGAATACCATATTTAGTGCCATAGATACTACTATTAGGTGAATGGAAAGTTCAAAAAGTCCCACCCAATTTTTAAAGTATATATGTGTGTGTGTTTATATCTATCACTAGAATCTACCTATTTCCCGATCTCTCCGATTGCTATATACAATCTAAGCAACCTGCAACAGATTCCTTCTGTAAGGAGAGCGCACATATGATCCTGTTTTCCTGCTTAAAATCTTTTAACACAGAAGCAGGGAAGAAATGTCCAAGGTCCTTAACATAGTCTATAATGGGCTTGCGTGATTCAGAACTAGTCAAAAATGCTGCTACAGCTGCCACCACCTCAGAGAACCTCCTGAGGTATAAACTATTTTTCATTTCAGCAATGACTACTGTGTAATTTTATACTTGTGATTTGTGTCCATCAGACTATTCGGAGGACATCCATTTTGTTTACAACTATATCCCACATTTAATGTTATTGACAAGTAAAAGATGTTCACTGAACACAATGTATAGAAAAAACACCGAGCATTCAAAATGAAGTGGTTACCTTGTGATCTGTTCCTGGATAGCTTCAGTGTTGGCCTCTGCAAAAAGGTACAGCATGGTGCAGCTGAAGTAGTGAGTGTGGCTATTTGGGTACCGCAGCTGGTTTGCAATTGCATTCAAGAAGAGGTATCGACCTAGAAATTAAGGCACCTCTGCTTAATGAGGACTTCCTCTGAAAGGCCAACGTGGGAAAGACAAACAGTTCTGCCTGGCTAGGGTTTCAGTTTCTGATGGAGGCTTTCAAATCTTTGGTTTAAACCAAAAGTCCTCAGCACCCCAAGCAGCTTTCATTTCTGTGGTTTTTATTTCAACATTAGAAATTAAGATGTTAGCTGGCACTGAAAAAAATAAAAATTTTTTAGAAAAATTAAGATTTAATATTTTTTCCCTAGTCTCTCACGCTGTTGCCCCAGCTAGACTGCAGTGCCATCATCATAGCTCACTGCAACCTCAAACTCCTGGGCCCTCCCTCCTGCTTCGGCCTCCTGAGTAGCTGGGACTACAGGTGCCACCATGCCCAGCTAATTTTTCTATTTTTTTTTTTGTAGAGACGGCGTCTCGTTCTTGCTTGGGCTCGTCTCAAACTCCTGACCTTAAGTGATCCTCCCACCTTGGCCTCCTAGAATGTTAGGATTAAAGCTGTGAGCCACCATGTCCAGCCTATTAATTTATTTTTTAAAACAGACCTACTACTATATGTTAATATAAATACTACTAAAAAATATTTTCTAAAACAACTTAGTGAAGAGGGTGTCACTAAATTTTTTTTTAACATTTTGTAGATCTCTTTAATGTTCTGCTTCTACATTCCATCTGTTACAGTATATTACATGTAGCCTCTAGAAAATTCTGTACACATGACAGAATGAGAACAAAAATAAAAAGTTGTCTTATGCTAAAAATAGTTTTGACCTTGAAGCCCTGCTAAAAGGGTCTTAAAGATACCCTTAAGGATTCCCAGACCACACTTTGAGAACTATACTATCCTAGAATAAATATCTATTAACCGGGTTTGGTTGTCTGCCTCGGCTTGATTACTCATGTTTGTAAGGCTGTCACAGTGACCCTTAACATTTCCCTAAAGGCTGTCGTCCTCTCTTAGAGAGCTGAGCTCTGGAGGTAATGGTATTCTATTTTGTTAAATCTTGATTTTAAGCTGTCTCAAATCCTTTCTACATATAAGCATGCAGTATATACTGAAGATTAGTTAGCCTCTCAAGAATCGATAGCAAAAGTAGCTGTCCTTCTGAATTCTGTGTGCTAAAATGAGGACTATACAGCTAGCTAACACCTAACTGGGGTCTCTATTATAAGAATGAATATAAAGGACCAAAAGAAATGTAGCTCAACCAGGAAATCTGCAACCTGCAATAGAAGTTACACTGTGAACTTTTCATTAATCTTTATACATCTAACATTTAAGAAGCTGCCTGGCAAACAAGCACCAATAAATGCTGGTAAAAGGCAGTCTAACAAAACAATATAACATGAGCATATGTGTAAAGACACTATGAAAAGAAATGTTTTTTTCCACAATACTATAGTCATGACAGGGTGTGGTGGCTCAGGCCTGTAATCTAGCACTCTGGGAGGCTGAGGGGGGTGGATCGTTTGAGCTCAGGAGATCGAGACCAGCATGAGCAACAGCGAGACCCTGTCTCTGCTAAAAATAGAAATTAGCTGGACAACTAACAATATATAGAAAAAATTAGCCAGGCATGGTGGCGCATGCCTGCAGTCCCAGCTACTCAGGAGGCTGAGGCAGGATGACTGCTTGAGTCCAGGAGTTTGAGGTTGCTGTGAGCTAGGCTGACACCATGGCACTTAAGCCCAGGCAACACAGTGAGACTCTGTCTCAAAAAAAAAAAAAACTATAGTCATACATACCAAAATACTACCTGATATAGGAGGATTCTGTGTAAATCTTTCCTTCATGCTTTTCTATATTTTCTACATTGAGCGGATAATGTCCAATGAAAGATAAAATAATCAGCCACACCTATAAATATACTGACAGAACATTCTCTATTGTGGCTAAAGCACACAATGTATTTTTGTGATGAGACTGTGGCTTAAAAAAAAAAAAAAGCCAGAACTGGCAGGTTTCACTCACCCTCGGTGTCCAAGTCCACAGCCAGGTTCTGGAAGATATCCATGTGCGCTGAGTGGGTGATGGTGCTCATTGAAGGTGTGCTGCCCTTGTTGTGGATGTGTGCAATGGCCTGAGTTCCTACATAGAGCACCAATGCATTGATGAGCTGGAGGTTGTAGCGATTTCCAGGCTCATTGGATACCTTAAAAGAGCAAAACAGAAAAGCTCCTTATATTTACTCCCACAGAGGGCTGATTTCTAGCACCAGTATTTCTAAACCCTTCTTATGCCTTCATAGAAAGGCTGAACTGTTCTCAACATTCATTGTGATTTTAATAAATGCAGGGACTTGCTTGAGTTTGTGAGGTTATTTAATAAATACACAGCTGCCCCAAGGGTGGCTGTATCAACAAGAGAAACATGATTTACCTCAGTATGCCAAAGCTGTCATCACTATGCTCATGGCATACCTCTGAAGTTAAGTTTATAAAGTTAAAATAAGCACTATCCCAATTATAATAAAGATTTGGAGAGGAAGAAAGTTGTAGCTGCAGGGTATGAAAAGATTGGAAAGATGATACAACTTCAAGTCATTCGATATAGCAAGTTAACACACTGACTGCCACACCAGAAAGAAAAACTTTTTTCCTCGGGGCCATAGTGTTTTATTACAAAAATAGAATAATAACTTCTAAAGCAAAATGATCCTTTCTAATTTAATGAAAATTTATTATTTTTGTTATCTGTGCATGAGTTATGTACAACTAGAAAAATAGTTCAAGCAGTTCCCAAGGTAAAGAGATGTGAGTTACATATGCTTCACAAGGCCCTGGGCTCAAAACTAGCATGAGTTGAATACAACTCACATGGCAGTTAAAGTGTTAAACAAGAATGCATTTATTCAGAAAAATCTTAGAGTACAATTAGGGAATAACTGTCAGCGGTCTAACAGTCCGTTGCCTGGCTGCCTCATCCAAAGGTGTAGCATTGTGTGCCTGATAAAATGAACTAGTAAAATATAAAAATCCAGTTAAGCTCCCTCCGCTGATAGAAGTAACAATGTGTTTTTAAATCTTTAAATCAGGCTGAACACACTAACTTCCCAAACATACTGGATTGTACATAGAAAGTGCTTTCTATGGAAGACATAGCTGAATTTAAGCCAAACCCAATTAACCTGCAAGTTGCTGCGCAGATCAGACAGAAAAGTGACTGGCGATCGAGTTTTAAGATAGGAATCCAAATCCTTTTTGAACTGAGGTGGCATCACTCCAGTGAAATTGGTGAGTATCCGAGGTGCAATGTTAATTTCACTCAGCATGTCCACCTGCCACAGATGAATTCATCAATCACAATTTGTAGGAATTGAAAGCAAATTATATCTATGCTGACAAACGGTAGGATTGTTTTTCTAAGACTATTTACACTATAAATGTCTTGAAGAGTAGAGCTGCCACTTTCTTAATTTAACCAGTCTTTCTTTAATCAGAATATTTATAAAAAATGACAATTTCTCATTTTATAATGTATTTGCTTTCTAAGGGCAAGACAGGTACCTTTTGTGAAGAGGTCTAATTTGCACCATTAATAGATTTTTCCCGAATTTGAATTTCAAAATACGTGTTCACAACTAGCTTCCTCACCCATCAACAGTCTTTGAAAAGCAGCCTCAGCAGAACAAGATGACATGATATTTAGTACTTTTTTAAAAATGCATGTGAAAAAAGATTAGAGAATACATAAAACTATAGCGAAGTGCAGTGGTACATGCCTGTAGGCCCAGCTATTCAGAAGGATGAGGCAGGAGAGCTGCTTGAGCCCAAGATTTCGAGGCTGTAGTGCACCATGATCGCACATGTGAATAGCCACTGCACTCCAGCTTAGGCAACACAGAAAGACCTCAACTGTTTTAAAAACAAAAGAAACCAAAAACTATAGTAGCCATGTCAGGGTGGTGTGGTTTTAAGTGGTCCCTTCACTGCATTTCAACAACTTAAACAAAATATAGTCAGCCATCTGTATCCTTGGTGTCCATATCCAACCAACCACAGACGGAAAATATTCGGGGGGTGGGGGCGGAAGAAGGGGGAAAAAGTTGTTTTTTTTTTTTAACATAGCATAACAACTATTTACATAGCATTTACATTATATTACTTATCATTAAGTAATCCAGAGATATTTCAGTCCTTTCAACTCACATGGCAGTTAATATGTTAAATAATATAAAGTATATGATAAGGTATATGTAAGTTATATACAAGTATCATGCCATTGTACGTAAGGGACTTGAGTGTCCTAGAATTTTGGCATCTGAGGAAGTCCTGGAACCAATACCCTGTGAATATCAAGGTACAAGCATGTGTGTACACACCACCAGTGAAATATGGATATGATATTGTTTGTTCTGCAGTTCTTTGCCACATGGGGTCCACTCAGCAAGTGACTGACCTAACAACTAGGTTGAGGTTTTATAAATATAGCCATATTTAATATCAACATTAATCTGAAAAATAGCAACTAGAAAAACACTGTGAATTAATATTCAGCAGCAGCAATAGCAACAATATCATACTCTATCAGGCTTAAAAACAAGACTGTTTCCCCCGAACAGTACCCTTACCTAACAAAGTACTGGAATATGAAGATATAACTTTTCCTTGAACTGTATGGAACTTTACCTTCAGATTAGGAGTGAATGGGTCTGGGAGCCTCATGTTTCTCGGGAAGGCACTCAGGATCAAATTTCTTAACTGGATACAATTAGGTGGGATCACGTCACAGAACCCATAATGGTAATCACAAAGGAACTCTGGGAAATCATGCAAAAGAACCAGCAGCACTCTTAAAGTGCCCTATTGTTTAAAAATAAGAAAAACATTTCCATACTAAGAAAAGGGAAGTAATATTTTTCCTATTATGAGTTTAACTCCAGTTAAAAAAAAAAAAAAGCAGAAAACATACTTCAATAACATTTTTTAAAAAGGTTACAGGCTTTAATTAACATTAACAATACCATAGGTGATTTACCAAATATTTCCATCTAGAAATCATGAAAAAGTAGGGACCAGAAGTTTATAGCCTTAAATGAATATGCTAGAAGAGGCTGGCCAAAAAAAAAAAAAAAAAAAAAAAAGGAAACTACAAGCAATAGTGTAAAGTCTATCTTTAAAAGCTAAAAACAAACAAACAAAAAAACACCAAAGTAGAATAAAAAAGCACATATCAAAACTTTTTTTTTCCCAGTCTTTAAACTTTGAAAGGGGAATAGGGAGTAAAAGCCAGAAAGTTAGTTCTTGGAAAAAATTAGTAAAATTGATAACTGCCTACCAATCAATACTGATAGAAAAAGCACAAAAATTACCAGTATCAGGAAATGTAAAAGGAACTACACTATAGCTCCTACAGTCACGAAAAACAGTTTAACAGAATGTTCAACAATTCTTATGCTGAAAAAACATACATAGGCAGTACACAGAACACCCAAGCAACCTGAGACAGGCAAAGATTTAAGTCACAAAAGCAACTTTTACAAAAAAAAAAAAAAAAGAGAAAATAATAATTTTGATGACAGTAAATTTTAAAGCATCTGTTCTTCAAGAGTCATCCCTTCTTTTAAGGGAGTAAAACTGCAAGCTGTGAGATCTATTTAAATATATATTAACAAAGGGCATGTATCGAGAATATATGAAGAACTATTCTTTAAAAAAAGAAAAATGCCAACAATCCAATAGAAATATGAGCAAAAGAGTGGAAGAGGAGTATCACAAATGGGAGCTCTGCAAATGGCTGATCTACACATGAAAACCTCATTAAGAAGTCATCAAGGAAATGAGCCAAGCTCAGGTCAGAAGTTTGAGACCAGCCTGACCAAGAACAAGACCCTGTCTCCACAAAAAATAGAAAAATTAGCTGAGCATGGCGGTGCACGTCTGTAGTCCCAGCTACTCCAGAGGCTGAGGCAGGAGGATCACTTCAGCCCAGGAGTTTGAGGCTGCAGTGAGCTATGATGACACACTGCACTCTAGCCCAGGCAATAAAGAGAGACTATCTCCACCCACTGTACCTCCCTCCCCACCCCAACATAAAAGAAGTCATCAAGGAAATGTACATTAAGTACACAACAAAATCTAACTACACAACTGCCAAAATGAAAGACAATACCAGGTAGGGCAAGAATGTGGGGAAAACAGTGACTCTGACATGCTGCTAAAAAGTGTAAACTGGTACAAACAGTAAAACTGGAGTATTCAGTAAAGTTGAACATACACACAACACACCCTATGATCTGGGTCCTAGTCGTGCAAGTGTGTTTCATTTTTGTACTTTAGTAAATGTACTCATACTTTAAAGGCTTAATTTTTTTAAAAAGACCTGATATGCCTAGCTAAAAGTGTAATTATTTTCTTTTTAGTTCTGGAAATTAATTTATAAATTAAGTACCTTGTAGAGGATTTGCATAGGTTTGGTGAGTTCCACATTTCTAAGGAAAGGCGCTAAATACTTGAATAAATCAATCAGTAGCTGTGCATACATAGGCCATCCCTAAAAGAAAGAAATATACATGAGTCATAATTATACTCAGCTTTTGTTCTACCACCAAGAGTTGCCTAGGCAATTACACTGTGGCTATCTTTTCCATACTAATATAAGTGGAGAATACAAACGTTAAGTACCTCTACTAAATACTGATTGGGGCCAGGTGTGGTGGCTCACGCCTGTAATCCCAGCACTCTGGGAGGCCAACGTGGAAGGACTGCTCAAGGTCAGGAGTTCAAGACCAGCCTGAGCAAGAGTGAGATCCCGTCTCCACTAAAAACAGAAAGAAATTAGCTGGACAACTAAAAATATATAGAAAAATTAGCCAGGCACAGTGGCACATGGCTGTGGTCCCAGCTACTCGGGAGGCTGAGGCAGTAGGACTGCTTGAGCCCAGGAGTTTGAGGTTGCTGTGAGGTAGGCTGAAGCCACGGCACTCTAGGCCAGGCAAAAGAGCAAGACTTTGTCTCAAATAAAAAGAAAAAAAAAAAAAAACTTGATTGGCGTAAAAAAGGACTAAGTAATTATGCAGCTAGTAGGAAATATTTGAATCAAACTGGCTCCTGATATTTCAGTACATATAGGTCCTTGTGCCTATAGCAAAATTAAAAAGGGGAGAAGAGAAAACCCTGAAGAAATTTAAGATAGACACTGACAACTAGAAGTCTGTTTTCTTACTTCTTTGTAATTAAGTACTGGGTCTCAACCATTTCTTTTCCCAATTCTAACTCCTGCCAAATAACTTCATGGTGTTTACGACATGAATCCTCTATTTTTAGCCAAAGTTGGCCTGCTCAGTGCCCCTCAACCATACCAATTATGTTCAATTCACTCTTACATAATTTTATTCAATATGTTGTGTTCCTTCTTGCTGGAATGCCTTTATCCACCAAACAAAACCGACTTCATTTAAGGGTTATGTCACCTTATATTTTGCCAAGCTCACTCCAGCCACAGTAGTCACATTTCTTCTAATTTGAAGGGTCAAACTCTCTGCAGTACTTATTTGCCATTTAATTGCAAGATGGGAGAAAAATTTCTCACGTTAACTGTGCAGTATTCCCAATTAGACTAAGAAAGAACTCTTTAATAGAACTTGATCATAATCCTTCAAAATAAAGTATCCTAATGGTCCTCAACCTTAGCATGAGGCCTTTAGCATTTAGAGTGAGAATGTGTAAAACTAGCAAGCTCCCGAGCACCGTTACAGATTTATTCAAGTATCTAAGGTAGCATCTGAGGATTTCAACTTTAAAAACAAAAAACCCCCAAAACTTTGACCAATATATAAAACAAATCATTCCTGTGAATAAGAAAGCAAAGCATTTATAAAAAAACAAACAAAAAACCTTGAGAGACTAACACAGGCCCACAATAGAGTTGGAGAAGCAACACCCTAATCACTCCCTTTTAGGCAGAGGCAGTCAAGTATTTAGTTAAACTTCTCTCCATGACTTGAGTCAACACTAAATATAAGGATTCCCGGTCGGGCGCAGTGGCTCACGCCTGTAATCCTAGCTCTCTGAGAGGCCGAGGTGGATAGATTGTTTGAGCTCAGGAGCTCAAAACCAGCCTGAGCAAGAGCGAGACCCCATCTCCACTAAAATTAGAAAGAAATCAATTGGAGTAAAAATAGATAGAAAAAATTAGCCAGGCATGGTGGCGCATGCCTGTAGTCCCAGCTACTCGGGAGGCTGAGGCAGGAGGATCACTTGAGCCCAGGAGTTTGAGGTTGCTGTGAGCTAAGATGACGCCACAGCACTCTAGCCCAGGCAAGAGAGTGAGACTCTGTCTCAGAAAAAAAAAAAGAATTCCCAACTAAGGTTGGAAGAAGTACAATTAATACTAAATGACTAATAAAAATCTATAGGCAGTGCTAATAAGCCCCACATAGTTATCATCTTCATCTGTAGGAGATAAACCGCAGCCACACCTTCTGCTGTGGCGTATGTGCCAGCATTCTTGCAATAAATATCCGATGGGAGATCAGTTCCAGCCAGGCATATACGAAACCAGGAGCTTTGGTAGGCCTCAAGATGTGGAATGTATTGCTGAAAAGAAAAACCTTAGTCAGAAGCATACTCTAACTTAAATATAGTGAACATGTGAGTATAGGCAACATACAAGTTGTTTTACAAATCAGCATGTCTCAAAATGCACAACTGTTCTACTACTAAAATTTTACTACACTAAACCAGCAGTCCTAAACAGGAAATCTATATCAAACACAATACTCACCAGAAAGCTGTAAGTGTCTGGAAATTAATGGTTTCCAATACATGTTCGGGTGCATTCAGTTCCAAGAGCAGCATGATAAAAATTCGATGGTAGGGAAGCTGCTGAAATTCACTTTGCCGAACATCATGATCCTGCAGGAGAACTCCCACTACTATTCCAAGGACCTATACAGAACACACAGATTAGAGCTTGCAAATCATACAGATAATTCACTTACAAGTCATGTGTGTTTTTTTGTTTTTTTTTGTTTTTTTTTTTTGAGACAGAGTCTCACTGCGTTGCCCGGGCTAGAGGTGCCGTGGCATCAGCCTAGCTCACGGCAACCTCAAACTCCTGGGCTCAAGCGATCCTCCTGCCTCAGCCTCCCGAGTAGCTGGGACTACAGGCACATGCCACCATGCCCGGCTAATTTTTTCTATATATTTTTAGTTGTCCAATTAATTTCTTTCTAATTTTAGTAGAGACAGGGTCTCGCTCTTGCTCAGGCTGGTCTCGAACTCCTGAGCTCAAACAACCCACTCGCCTCGGCCTCCCAGAGAGCTAGGATTACAGGCGT
>CAUYSK010034254.1:0-55746 GCA_963575035.1 Avahi laniger
AAACAACCCTATCAAAAAGTGGGCAAAGGACATGAACAGAAACTTTTCAAAAGAAGACAGAATAATGGCCAAGAAACATATGAAAAAATGCTCAGCATCTCTAATCATCAGGGAAATGCAATTAAAAACCACAAGGAGATATCACTTATCCCAGTGATAATGGCCTTTATCAAAAAGTCCCAAAACAATAAACGTTGGTGTGAATGCGAAGAGATAGGAACACTCATACGCTGCTGGTGGGACTGCAAACTAGTGCAACCTCTGTGGAAAGCAATATGGAGATACCTTAAAGAGATAAAAGTAGAACTACCATTTGATCCAGCAATCCCATTACTGGGCATCTACCCAAAATAACAAAAGTCACTCTATAAAAAAGACACCTGCACTCGAATGTTCATAGCAGCACAATTCACAATTGCAAAGATGTGGAAACAACCCAAGTGCCCATCAATACATGAGTGGATTAATAAAATGTGGTATATGTATACCATGGAATACTATTCAGCTTTAAGAAACAATGGTGATATAGCATCTCTTGTATTCTTCTGGATGGAGCTGGAACACATTGTACTAAGTGAAGTATCCCAAGAATGGAAAAATAAGCACCACATATACTCACCAGCAAATTGGTTTCAGTGATCAACTCCTAAGTGCACATATAAGAATAACATTTACTGGGTGTCGGGCAGACGGGAGGGGGGAAGAGGGGACAGGTATGTGCATACATAGTAAGTGCAATGCGCACTATCTGGGGAATGGACACACTTGAAGGTCTGATTTGGGGGGGAGGGGAAGTAAGGACAACATATGTAACCTAAACATCTGTACCCCCATAATATGCTGAAATAAAAAATAAATAAATAAATAAATTAAAACCTAAAAAAAAAAACTGATTCAAAAATTGAATAAAATTTTCTCCAAAGAAGATAGCCAATAAGCACATGAAAAGATGCTTAACATCGCTATTCATTAGAGAAATGCAAATCAAAATTATAACAAGATACTACCTCATATCCGTTAAGGTGGCACTATCAATAAAACAGAAAAAGACAAGTGTTGATGAAATGTGGAGAAACTGGAGCCCTTGTGCATCATTGGTGGGAATGTAAAATGGTATAACTGCTGTGGAAAACTGTATAGGACTCCTCAAAAAGTTAAAAATGGAATTACCAAAAGATCCTAAAATTTTATTTCTGGGTATATACCCAAAGAATTAAAATCAGGGTCTATAAGAGATATTTGTGTACCTATGTGCATAGCAGCATTATTCACAATAGCTAAAATGTAGAAGTAACCCAAGTGTCCATCAACTATTGAATTGATAAGCAAAATGTGGTCTATCCATACAATGACATATTATCCACCCTTAAAAAGGAAGAAAATTCTACAATACGCTACAACATTAATGAACCTTAAGGACATTATGCTAAATGAAATAAGCCAGTCATAAAAAGATAAATACTGCATGATTCCACTTGTATGAGGTACTTAGTCAAAATCACAGAGGCAGACAGTAGAATGATGGTTGTCAGGGGCCGGGGGAGACACGGAGGGGTAGGGCTGTTGTTCAGTGGGTATAAGGTTTCAGTTTTACAAGATGAAAAGAGTCACCGAGAAAGACTTGGTGATGGCTGTGCATTATGAATGTATTTAATAGCACTGAACCGTACATTTACGGAGGCACGGGGCTTAGGCACCAGAGACCCAGGCTCTCACCAGGCTCTGCTGCTTATTAACGCTGGGATCTTGGAGGCAGGTACTGGTAAATATCAGATTTTAAAAAAATGGACACCTCCTGAAGTACCCCAGTTGTTCCTGTGACAGGCACAGCTGGGAACAGAGTTAGGATATCATTGACTCCCAAGATTCCAGCCAAAGCACTTGCCCTGGGCAGGACAGGAAGTACATTTTCACGCACAGAGTTTATGCTCAAAAGGGCGGATGTGGCTAAGCCAAGGCCGGAGGCAAACCGGCAGCCTGCAATACTTCCAGCCTTCCTCGGCTTCTGAACGAACTCTTCCCCCAAAATCCCCATGGAAGCATTCAGTTTGCCCAGCTTTCTAGCCTCTTCAAGAAAAACAGGAAAGATAGGAAATTGTTGTCATTACACTTCAGGTCTGAAATCATATCCCAAATGCTCTCAGGCCTTTTAATTTTGTATTTCAAAAAATATCTTACCTTTTTCATAAATAATAGATAAAATTTTCTTTTAAAAATGGACAGTGAATATTAAAACTTTATTTTGATGGTGAGAGCCTATAGACTTATATTATTTTTTTTCTTTTCTGTGCTTCCAAACATTTTAAAAATTAAAAAAGTCAAAAAATGGACAGACTTTATGATTTCTGGCTGAGGGAGATGTGAGGCCTTGATACTGACTTAATAAGGGAATGGGAAGACCATGCTTGTTTCAGGTACTCCACAAAGCAGTGGGGAATTGGGTCTCATCTGCCACTCTATGTACTGAAATGTAGGCCTTGTGGTACAGGAGTTCAAGGAGAGCAATGGATGTCCTCTGTCACCTGAGGCTCCAGGAATGGGACTATTGGTGATGGGTCCCAGGATGTCCCTCCATTGTTTCAGCAATCCTAGCCCTGGCTAGCATTGGCAAGCCACCATGGAAGACCCAGAGCCAGGAAGTGAAAGCTGAGGAAGTTCACATGTGAGGACGTGGCAGTAAGGATCAACTAAAGGGTGCAGAAAGGCCAACATCATGAGCTCGGGGACAGTGGAGTTTCTTTGCTCTGTTTCAGCACCTAACATAGTGTCAGCACATAGTAAAGGCTCAATATATGGTTACTGAATACACAAGGGAAATATGGTGAGAATCAGTGGGCATATGAACTAGCTTGGCTGGAATCCCCCTTGGGGCTTTCTCCCCTACAGAAACTCCCAGTCATTTGGAGGAACAGTTTCTCCAGCAATGGTCAGCCTGGACAAGAGAGGCAAATCCAAGTCTTCTGCAAGAAGACCAGGTTAGAAGCAGTCAAGAGCCACCTTTTTAGGTGGTAGACTCTGTGGGATAGAATAATTTCATGCAAAAACTAGGAAATAAGATTTCTGCTGCTCCACTGAGAAGAGAAATAAGCACCTGATGCTGACCATCGCTCCATCCTGACACATGGAGACCAGCGCTAGCAGGGGCCTCTCTGGCCAGAGGGTAGTCACTCCTGGCCCTGCTTGGCAGTTCCTCTTCAAATTGATTACAAACGATGGCTTGATTCTGGACAAGAAATTGGTGTTCTAATGAACATTGTCATGATGTGGTTGACAGATGATGTTGCTGACAATTTCCCTCCTTGTGGGGTCTCCAAACATTTGAAGTACTTCACTATCACAAACATTTTCCAACATAAAGCAAAGCTGAAAGACTTTTACAAAGGCGGGATACTTTTACCTACATACCCATCACCTAGAGTCTATCATTAACATTTACTATCCTTGCTTTATCACATATCTATACATTTACCCATCTCCCAATCTGCCCATTAACTCATCTTAGTTTTTTGATGCATTTCAGAGTAAATTGCAGACATCAGTGCACTGTTAAATACTCCAGCATTCACATCCTTTACTAAAGTTCAGTATTTATGTACAGCTTTTGTTCTTTTGAGATAAAATCTGCCTGCAATGGCATGCAAAATCATTAGTATACATTACATGAGTTGAGTTTTGACAAATGTATAGAAGATATAGAACATTTTCATCACCCTAAGAAGTAAGTTCCTCATGCCCCTTCCCAGTCAATTCCTACTCCATCCATAGGCAACTACTACTCTGATTTTTTTTTCCACCATAGGTTCATTTTGTCTGTTCCAGAACTTCTGTCAATGAAATCAAAGTGTATGTGCTCTTTTGCGCATGGCTCCTTTCACTCAATAAAATGTCTTTGAGATTCATCCACGTCGTTTTGTGTATCAGTAATTTGTGTCCTTTTGCTATTCCATTGAATGACTGTATCACAGTTTATTAATCCATTTTCATATTGACAGATACTTGCATGTTTTTGCCATTATGAATAAAACTGCTATGAACATTCTTATATTTTGAGGACATATGTTTGAATTTCTTTTGGATAAATACCTAGGAGTTACTGAGTCGTAGAGTAGACAGATGTTTAATTTTATAAGAATCTGCCAGACTTTTTTCCAAAGTGTTTATACCATTGTGTATTCTCACCCATTACCGTATAAGAAGGAGGAAAGCTTTTGTTACTTCCAAAGAGACCTTTTTATATACACGTACATTTTTCTAACTGGAGACAGGACTGATGACATTAGGGACATGAGCATGGAACACAGGGACACCCCTTACCACCATCACCACTATGAACTTAGGCTTTAGGAGGAATGTTAATTATGTAAGGAATCCTGAGACCAGCATGAGCTCCTGTCAGACCACAGGATACTCAACTGATCAGGGCACAGGAGGCCCTGGGCTTACTGATAGACAAGTGTCTCCATGGTGAGTCATGACACCTGTGCCCATGAAGCAGGTAAATAAATTCTTTGTTTTTTATTGGTAGCCCTTGAAGACAAGGATGGTCAAACAAAATAATATTATTTGAAGAAACCCAGGTCTTCTTAAAATTTAATAGTTAGGAATGCAGTATTAATGCCAAGAAGCAGCCAATTGACATCACATTTGAGCCTGTGGGTCAAGGTGTGGAGTCAAATACAGGAAGTTTTTTGGAAGATGCTACCAGTGGCTTTTCCAGGACAGAAGTGAGTTCTTTGTTTATTTTCCTCTCTAATCTAGCCCATATGCTTAGCTGAGAAGCCTTCTTCATATCTCTTTGAATGACAATGTCTCTTGCTCAACAATTTCCTAAACACTCTTTAGATAAGAATTTTATGGATATCTTTCATTG
This sequence comes from Avahi laniger, assembly GCA_963575035.1. Lineage (NCBI taxonomy): Eukaryota > Metazoa > Chordata > Mammalia > Primates > Indriidae > Avahi > Avahi laniger. The sequence goes on from CAUYSK010034254.1 coordinate 4,871, forward strand.
GGTTAGGCTTAAAATTAATAAATCTAATGGTTTTATTGCAAAGTCTTGCCTTTGCTTCCTTTTTAAGATGACACAATTTATAATATGCGCATTTGCTGTCTGTCTCCTCCCTTTATGTACATAGCAAATGAGCAAACATTTGGCCATTAAACAGATGGTCATAGAGTTGGTTCAACGTTTGTGAGTACAGCAACGTCGAAAGCCTCTTATCAGAAATAGCCTAGGAATTAGCCTGGACACAGTAGACAAAGTTTGTTCAACTGGCTACTTTAGGATATGTGCTTCCAAACGCAAAGTAATTGAAAAGAAACCAGAATTACAGAATGTCAGAGCCAGGGAGAGAAATTTGGAGGTAATCCAGTACCTCCTCCTCAACTTATAAGGGAGATAGGAGGGATGGGCCTGACTCCTGTGCTCGCAGTTCAAGATTGTTGCAGTTAAGATTTTTGTTTATGATGAAGGAGAAATAAACTCTAGTATTAATACCTTAAATTCAAACAGGGTTATTGAAAGGATGAAGAGGCATCTTGCAGAAACAAAGCATGGTGGGGGCTTGTGGGCACCGACTAGGGAAATGAGACGCTGTTAATGGCCGATGCCGCCACTGACCCTGGGTCCACATGATCTGTTGTCCCCTGTGGGCACCTGTTCTACTCTCTTGCCCTTCCGTTAGCATGGCATTCTCTGTGTGTTCTCAACGCATAATTGAACATGGTTGCTCCAGCCCCAGTGCAACCTGACAATTTAGGTCATATTAAAAAGCACAGAATGAGCTGGCCCTTCATAATGTATCTGTGGCAATGATAGTTGAAAATCCAATATCTTGACTCCCAGTTTAGTGCTTCCTGCTGAACTTTCTTTTCTGAACATGAGCACAGACTTTGGGAGAGTTTAACCTCAGTTTCCTCACTGGCAAGAAAGAGATAATGATAGAAACCCCTACAGGGTTTCTGTGCTGATTAAATCCATTTAAAATGAGTAACATGAGTAGAAGGATGCCCAGCAAGCACCTCACGCCATTAGCTGCTCTCCTTTTGTTCCCCCCAACCTCCCCTTCACCCGCCTACCAGCCCACGTTCCACTCACCCCTGTCCTGCTGTGTGCCACGTGGGGCTGGAACGCATCCCCTGCGCCACCTTGCTTGCACGCTCCCAGTTAGGTCTGGCCAATGGAGGGTGCCTGATGGAGCCTGGAAGGGAGAGGAGGGTGAGGTCAGTATTTCTCCCCTCTTCCTCCTGCTCTGGCACTGAGTACCTGGCAATAGCTGCATCTTTCTATTACCTCAGTGCCCTGTTCCACGGGCCCAATTCTCAGTGGGTCTCCAAGGCATTATTTCTCCTTGTTTCTTTGTTTTCTACCAAGGAAGGTCCAGAGATATTCTCTTCACCAAGGCATTAAGAAGTGCATGGGTGAGGGGAACACCAGCGTCCATGAACAGGTCCCAGGGTGCCTACCTTTGTAGGCTGGAGGTAGTGGCCGGAGACACTGCTGGGGATTTGCCTGCCCCCTCCAACCCCATGTCTGAGAATACCAGGATTCTGGAGGAGTAGGGGCCTGGTTTCATCCACACTCAGAGGGGGAGATTGTCCAAGAGCGAGGCCCACCAGGGCTCACTGCAGGAGTCTGCCTACCACAATGTTATAAACACACAGTAATTCTGGCCATTCTAGTGGAAGTGCAGTGATAGCTCACTGTGGTTTTCATTTTCATTTTCCTGATGACTAGTGGTTTTGAGCATTTTTTCATATGCTCATTGATGCCTGCATACCTTCCTTTGTGTATTATCTGCTGAAATAAATGATCCCTATTTTTTTTTTTTTTTTTTTTTTGAGACAGAGTCTCACTTTCTTGCCCTGGCTAGAGTCAGTGCCGTGGCGTCAGCCTAGCTCACAGCAACCTCAGACTCCTGGGCTCAAGCAATCCTACTGCCTCAGCCTCCCAAGTAGCTGGGACTACAGGCATCCCTGTATTTTTAGCTGTCCAATTAATTTCTTTCTATTTTTGATAGAGACGGGGTCTCGCTCTTGCTCAGGCTGATCTCGAACTCCTGAGCTCAAACAATCCGCCCGCCTCGGCCTCCCAGAGAGCTAGGATTACAGGCATGAGCCACCGTGCCCAGCCTCATGATCCATCTTTAACTGGGTTATTTGTCAGTTATTATTGCCTAGTTATGAGAAGATTTCATATGGTCATGATATAAGTCCATTTGTACTGTGCATATTATATGTGACTTGCCTTTTCATTTTCTTGATGGAATCTTCCAATAGCAAAAGTTTTAAATTCTGATGATGTCTACTTTACCAAACTTTTTTACCTCAAGAGCTTGTCCTTTTTGTATCCAATATATAAAATTATTGCCTCATTCAAGGTCATAAAGGTTTTCTCCTTCATTTTCTTCTAGAAGTTTATAGCTTTGGCTTCTATATTTAATAAAGAGAAGATCATTTAAAAATCGATATAATTTTTGAGAAGTGATAACACCAATTCAACAATAACAGGCTGCTATGAAAAAGAAGCAGACACCAAATATGGTTGTCAAAATAAACAGTTGAACAGAAGCATAGAATAGTTACAGTACTAACAACCAAAACATTTATCGAGTACCTACTATGTTCTGTTCTCAGTGCCTGACAAGTTTTAATTTATTTATGCTTCGGAACAACCTTTTGAGAAAGATACTATTATTATCTGCATTTCATAGATGACAAAACGAAGGCATGGCAACGTTAAATACCTTTGCTCGGTCATAGAACTCTCAAATAGCAAGAAGAGCACGGCAAAGTAGACATCACTGAATAATGAGTTAAGAAGACGAGAGGTTAAGCTGAGGTCTGTGCCTAAAACAGTACGAAAGAGCGACACCTCCTCTCAGGAGGATAAATGATAAAGAGATTTGAAAGGAAGGCCCAAGGTAAATGAGTACTGACACGAGTTCTAGCAGGATGGAATGGAGACATGAGGTGCACAGATAATCAAAGAAATAATCAAACACAAGAAAATCTCCCTGGCTTTTCTTTAGATACGAAGGATCTACTAAAATCTAAAAGGAAAACTTAAAACACCCCCGCACATACATGTACACACAGACACACACCTAGGCACATCCTGATGAAAATTCAGAATTTTAAAGTGTTCCATTAGAAAGAGAGAGAGCAGATTATATTCAGGAAAAGTAAAATAAGAATTCACAAAAGTGGTACACATGAGGGATAAAGAAGGTCAAGATTCTATTATGTTGCAGAGTTAATTGTGGGTAATATAATTGTGGATTGAATTATATATACATTTTTTTTATTTTTTGAGACACAGTCTCTATTGTCACCCAGGCTGGAGTGCAGTGGCGCCATCATAGCTCACTACAACCTTGAAATCCTGGGCTCAAGGGATCCTCTCTCCTCAGCCTCCTGAGTAGCTGGGACTATAGGTGTCACCACCATGCCTGGCCAATTTTTTAATTTTTTTATAGAGACGTGTCTCACTATGCTGCTCGGGTTGGTCTCAAACTCCTGGTCTCAAGTGATCCTCCCTACTCAGCCTTCCAAAGCACTGGGATTACAGGCATGAGCCAGCATGCCTGGCTTGATTATATGTTTTGTTAAATTAAGAGATTCATAAAGTGGAAGAGACACAAAGTAAAATGTATATTAATAATCTCTTATGAAAGTTACAGATGATATCAACAGAAACTGGAAGATGTCAGGAAAATGTAAATAAAAAAATTATTGTGCAGGAAAGCTGTACTATCTCAAGGCAATTTTACAGTCCAAAAAAAAAAAAACATTCTAAACCATGTAAAAGGGAAATTTGAATTAGCTAAACTTAGGGTTTTGGGGATCTAACCATTCTTTTCAGCAAGTCTCAATATCTGAGAAATAACCAATTGACACACTGCATTGTTACTGTTTATTTACGTTACCGTTTTCACAGCTAGTCTCTGAGATCTGAGAGGTTCAGGGCCCTATGTATATAGAACAACATAAATATCTCTGAAATATATAGGAAAAAACCAAAGTGTTTTTCCTCCTCTTTGATAGTCAACATAGAATACTTCACCTCTGATCACCAAAATGTACTTGGGAATTTCTCAGTTCTCCAGCAGACAACAGGTAGGTGTCCTCTAATTCAATTCAATTCTGACACTGTCTACCTGGAGACAGCATCAGATCCCCCTGGCTGAGGGCTCAGTCCCACAAGACTGTTCCCCACTTCAGATGCCAATCGCAAGCACAGGTCATAACCTGAGCTTCTGACCTACCAGCTATAAATGGGGTTTCCATGGCCCCTCCTTGGGTTTGATTAATTTGCTGGAGCACCTCACAGAATTCAGGGAAACACTTTACTTCTGTTTATTGGTGTATTAATGAAGAATATCTCAAGAAAAGCAATGAACAGCCAGATGGAAGAGATCATAGAGTGAGATATGAGAGAGGAACATGAAGCTTCCCTGCCTTCCCTGGGTGCACCTTCCTCCAGGAGCCTCCGCCATGTTCAGTCATCTGGAAGCTCGTCAGACCCTGACCTCTTGGGTTTTTATGGAGACCCCATTAAGCAGGCATGATTGATTAGATCACTGGACACTGGTGATCAACTCAAGCCTCAGCTCTTCTCCCTTCCCCAGAGTGGGGCTGAAAGTCCTCCAATTATGGCCACCAACCCTCATCCTCAGGCTACCTAGGGGGCCCCAGCCAACCACCAGTCATCTCATTAGCATACAAAAGACACTTATCATCACTCTGGAGATTAGGAGCTGTATGTCAGGAAAAGGGGACAAAGACCAAATATATAATATTAATATATTTCACAATATCACAATAACCATTTCATAACAGTGCCTGGTACTTACCGAAAACATATGTATACTTACCAAATACAATGTATATCCCAACAGCACATAAGGACTTGGACTGGGGCAGTCATCAAACAAGTATTTCTTTGTTTCTGCACTGCAGACTGATACTTCCATTAGGTGGCAAAAGCGTGCCAGGGGAGGGACAAACCAACTGGTGGGGGCTCTCACAGGAAACCACCAGAAAAGGAGGGCTAGTCTGCTTGCTCAGACAGACACTCTGACCTGAACTGATATGGGTCAGTTATTCTCTAAAAAAATTCATAACTTATAAGTCGATTGCATAAGACTGTTATGATTTTCTGCAGATCAATTGTTTATCCAACTAGAGCACTTCCAGGAAATGAGCCAATAAATGCAGCTTTCACAAAGTCCTAAGAAATGAAAACATCTGGGGCTCGAAACCCTAGATAAAAATCTCAATTCTGATTTTCAAAAAGTAATACCAGAGCGGTGTATGGTGATGCATATGGCAGGCAGTAGAACAGAAGATGTTATTAGTTTTTATTAATTCTATTGGCTACTAATTTCCCCTTTTTCATGCCATAGGCTTCTGCCTTCTCTTCCGGAGTCCCTGAGTGTGTCCTCTGCCTCTTTCATTCTCATTTCCCTTCCACTCAGGTCCTTGAGACCCCAAAAGCACAGGCTGGCCTTGATCCCAGGCTCAGCCAGGAGGGTGCTGGGGACCTTTTTGCTCTCTGACAGCTCCGTCTTGCTACTAGCCTCACTGGCAATCCACGCTGGCCCAGGCTCCCTGCAGCAGGATTATAATGTCCACCAGGAGCTGGGCTTTGATTCCTACAAAATCATCATCCCTGGGAAGCTGAACCCCAGAATCAAGACAAGCTGTGCCAGGGCCAGTGTCCTGCTTCTGGATCTAGGGGTGGGGATGAAGTCCTTCCCTGAGGCCAATAGGCTCCTTCTGCCTCCACCCATTCTCCTTCGCTGAGGAGGGAAGCCTGGTGAGGATCTTTCTTTACTCAGAGACTGCAGCCCTAGGGCTTTGTGGAAGGCTCCCGGAGTCCGACACTATGCTAAGTGTATGCGGGGTGGCGGGGTGGGGCTCAGGGGCACGCCTGGGTTTACCAAATTAAGCCCCTCAAAGCCTCCTCCAGCTTCGAGCACATCTTTTATCTCCTAACAGATGAGGAGTTTAGCATTAAGTCCTGTGACTTAACTGACGAAGAAGTAGAAGAGTGACAGCCAAACATAAGAGGGAAGAGGGGCTGGAACACGCTGACTCCTGCGTCCACAGAAATATATGAAATTGTTCCTTGTATTGATCGTAATGTTACTGAAAGTTCATTACTAGTCCCTGAGGCTGAGTCAGTGAGAATGAAGAATGAGGAGAAGTGGTTTGAGGAAAAGGAAAGAGAAGTTTATTAATTTGCCAGCAAATGAGGAGAGCAGCAGACTAGTGAATCAAAAGACCCCCTTTCCGCCTTTAAGCAGAAAAATAGAGCTTTTTAAAGGGGGGTTTTCAGTGGTTGGGCTTGGGTCTGTGTGACCAGTGTCACATGTCATGGCTTTGGGCCTGGTCGATTTTATCTTCAGAGACAATGATCTTGTGACCCTTGTCCCAGACAATTCTGTTGAGCCAGCTCAACAGAAGAGGTTTAAGATAATAGAAAACAAACAGCAAAGAACATTTTCGTGCCCTTTTGATTACTGGCCTCAGGAAGGAATGTAGGTTTTAATTTCCAAAAAGAATTGGGGGAGGTTTTAAAAGACAGAATCTCACTGTGCCGCCCAGCCTAGAGTGCCATGGCATCAGCCTAGCTCACAGCAACCTCAAACTCCTGAGCTCAGGTGATCCTCCTGCCTCGACCTCCCGAGTAGCTAGGACTACAGGCACATGCCACCACGCCCAGCTAATTTTTTCTATTTTTAGTTGCCCAGATAATTTTTTTTTCTATTTTTAGTAGAGACGGGGTCTCACTCTTATTCAGGCTCGTCTTGAACTCCTGACGTCAAGCAATCCTCCCACCTCAGCTGCCCAGAGTGCTAGGATTACAGGCGTGAGCCAACATGCCTGGGCCAGTAAAACATTTTGTTGTCCTTTTTCAGAACTTGACCTATGTTACAATAAGAGGTTTGTGTTTAGGAAGCATAATCTAACCCATATCATGTTTGAAGGACTTCTCATGGCAGATTTTATGGACTCTCAAGCTCAGACACTGAATCTACAAAGGCTATGCAAGACAAAACTTACACCACATCTGCAAGTCCTCAATTTACTTAGGTCATTTGAGTCTGAGTATATATCTGGTGACTTGTCTCTGATTAAGAGACTTCCTTATCTTAACTTCAAACATTTCAATCCTTTAGGCAAAGCTTCATTTCTTTAACCAATTATAAATCAAAAAATCTTTAAACCTATAACCTCTAATGACCCCCTTCAAGCTGTCCCACCTTTTTGGGCCAAACCAATGTATGCCTTCCATGTCTTGATTTATGACTTTATGTGTAATTTCTGTCTCCCTGAAATATATAAAACCAAATTGTAACCAAACCTCAGTGGGACCACTTGCTCAAGACTTCTTGGGCATGGCTCGAAATAACCCTTTAAATTATTTTATAGAGTTTGGGTTCTTTCCCATTGACAATATAAAATGACTGACTGTCTAAATAATACACCAGAGGTGGCATTTTCAGGGAAGGGGGTGCGGAGACAAAAGTGGGGATGAGGAGAGCACTGTGACGGTGGCTCAAAGCAGGGCTGTAAAACGATGTCGCCAGCCAGATTGCAAATTCAAACCTGGTGCCAACTGCCATAATTGTGGACAGGTGTGTAGGCAGGAAGACAGTTAATGTGACCTTGCACAGTACTATCCTGGGAATTCAAGTCTTTGCTCAGACGATACTTATAAGCAGGATACAACTCCTTGCCAAGGTAGTTCCCTTTATTACAAAAAGGGGAGTTGTGTTCTGTACCTATAGTGCCAAAGTGTATTTAGGGAAGAAGCTGGAGATGCCTCGTGTCAGTGCTATGATGCTGGGAATTTACTGGGCTATTGATCTGGAAACTGTGGACTCCACAGTAGTGGCTATTTAACATGTAAAACTGAAAATACGTTCTATGGAAGGCTGCTGGGTATCAATGCTAGGTCATCCCTGACATGCTTGATCATAGTCTATTCATCTGCAGGAGGAAATCTCCTGTGCTGAAGCCGAGAATCTTTGACAGATAGTGGATTACTAGATTTGGGCACATGAAGGATGGTACTTACTATGTGAGGAGTTGGTGTGTGTCAACAAAGAATGCAACAAAATCACAATCCTAAATCATGAGTGTTGTCCTGAGAAGTGCTACTGCTAAGGTGTTCGCAATGATAGACAAACTGCCACTGTTTGTAAGACTGGGTCCTCCTTCCCGTGAGGAGCGGGGATGTGGAGGAAGTGTTGACGATGGGTTTCTGGGAGAGAGAAAAGAGGACCTGTCCAAGCAAGGGCATATGCTTTGGATTCTGTTTATTTGCTTCTTCCTCCTAATGTCGTCTGTCAGTGCTGTGTTATTCAGGGTAATGATAGGAAAATATCTTCAACCTACAAAGATAAGAGAACAAAAAAAGACATCCCAAGCAAAAGGAAAACCACATAAAAAAGACACTAACAAAATGCTATCCACATGCACTCAGTAACACCAGATTCTTTTTTGAATAGCTTATCCTAAAGATAATTATTTTGTTAGTCTCTTAATAATGTCAGTGATTGCCATTTTCTTCTGGCAAAGGACAGCGAAATCTAGTTAGAAAATTTGAAAGAACAACATCCAAAATGAACCAACCAAGATAGTCATTATTTACCAAGAACATACACTGTACAGTGACTCAACTAAAAGCGACCTTATGATTGAAGCAACCTCATTTTAAATGGTACTCCTGTAAGTTAGTAGTTGATCAAAGGTATTGCTTGTGTGTCTGTCATTGCAATTTACTTTGGTGTTTCAATTCTTTTTAATATGATTTTCCCTTGGGTTTTCATTAGCAAATAACTTTTTCTTTTCCCTAGAATTTTACATTGTTTATCTGACCATTGAACATGAGAATGGTGTTTGCTTTGAAGAAATTACAGTAATTCTCCAAATAGAACTGTCTGTCCCAGAAATTAGCCTCGGGGAAAATATAGACCTCTCTTCATTTCCACAGCCATCTCCTATAAGTATCTCATGTATACTTCAACTTCAATTTGATCAACAAGACCTTCCAGTTCTAGTCTTCGAACAGAATGTTAACTATAGTATTTTATGTATTTGAAAGAAAGACAGCAATTACAAGAGGAACCACCGAGCCAAGTATCTCACTACTCATCGCGATGACTCCAGGGGACTTCAGAGGAAACAGTGAAACTAAGCCAAAGCGGCCGATGGGATGCACCCCGCCATGGACTCGCACCGGCCCTTACAGCTCTGTCTCCAGTAGGCGCCTCTGACATGAGCTCTTGGGATTTTGAATTGGGCAAGATCCTGATGTATTTTCTGAGGCTGGTGGCCACGACTGACTACTCCTCCCTCTAGTGGCAAAAATTAGGCAGGGTTCTCACTCCTTTCTCTTGTTCACATGTTCAAATCTTTGCTTGGCTGGTGGATGGAAAGAAGTGTGAGTAGTGCAGCTCACTTGAAGAGTGTTCCTTCCCCTGCATTCAAGGATGGGGGGAACTATGTGTATCTTTCACTGTGTTGTGATCCAGGGGCTGTGTGGGGCTCATTCCAAAAGTGTTTCTTCTTCTGCATAGAGCCCTGTGCTCTCCAGTTAGCAGGGAGCCTGTCCTCTCCTGTCCTGAACACTCAGGTGACTCTTCCCATTCCTCACCAGGAAATGATTCTTGGCTTCCCACCCTTTCTGGCCAAGCCAAAAAATTGGGAAAACTCTTTTTGTTATAGTGTTTTATGCTAAATCTCAAATCCACATTAGACATTTGTATTCAATAGCAATGAGATATCATTATTTATTTAATGATCAATTCGTGAACATTGAGGTGCTTTTCATTTCTTTCTTTCTTTTTTTTTTTTGCTTCTAAAATAACACTATAATGAATGCCTTTATCACTTTACCTTTGTGCACTTGGCTGAATATGCACATAGGCATTAATTTTTGGAAATATTATTTATTTTTTTATGTTATGAGTAATCCTTTGAGACTTAATTTTCCACTTAATATTATATCACTAAGATTCACCCTATTGTAGCATTTTATAGTGGTTCATTCATTTTCACTGTTGTAAATATTCCATTGTGAGATTATACCAGTTTTTTCATCTACTCTTTCATTGGTAAGCATTTGAGTGATTTCCATGTTTTTTCCTGCTATAAATTGTGTTGCTTTGAATATTAATGTATACATCTTCTAATAAATATATTAGGCATGGAATTGTTGGATAACAATATATAAATATTCAACTTTAAAATATGATGTACTCTTTCAGTCACTATATTAATATTTTGAGACCTCCTTACTAGAGCATCTTAGCCTTTATCCCAAACAATAGACTGTTCACTTTATTATTTTTTTGGAAGTAACTCACTTGTTTTAGCATCATTTATTGCCTAATACATCTTCTTTGTTTATCTGAAAGATGCCCTTATCATCTATTAAATTCTTTGGAACTATTTCTGATCTTTCTATTTTGATCTTTTGATTTTTTCCTATTTTATCCTATATAGAGATTATATTCAATTATCCTTGCTTTAAAATATTTTTATTAGAATTGAACAAGTTAATATGTACAGAAATACTTAGAATACTTTTGTACATAAGTGCTCAATAAATGTTGACCAGTATGTTTTTAATTATTTCAGAAACAAACAATATATGATCTAGACACTCTCTTATAATACTTTTTCAGATATTTCATAGCTATTGTATATTTATTTTTCCATATGAATTTTAAAAATCAGCTTGTCTTGTTCTAAATTTAAAGATATTTAATTGATATTAAATATTGATATTTTTATTGAAATATCTTTATGTGGATCTATTCAGCAGAAAGAAGAGTTCGATGATGTTGAGTCTTTCCATCTAAGAACATGGTATGCCTTTTCGTCTATTCAAGTCTCTTTTTGTGTATAACTTAGCATTTAAAATCATTGTTCCAATAGCTCTTGCACAGTTTTTGTTATGTTTTTCTCTAGATATTTGTTTTGTTTTTGCTAGTGTAAGTGGAGTTTTTCTTCCTTCATACCTTGTAGTGATTCTTGTATATATACAATCGTAGTAGTATTAATAGTAATAACAGTAAAAATATACTATTTACTATGGGCAAGGCAATGCTATGTTTTACGTGTATTAATTCAATCTACACAACAAAGATAGGTATTAGTTAGGCTCTTGTCTGCAGATACTAGAATTTACTCTAGCTAAATTAAGCATAAAAAAATTTATTTTTATTTAAGGGATTTCCATAATTTATAAAATCTCCAGGAGGGCCCGAAACCCCTGTTTGGGTGCTACAGAGCCAGAAATAATAGGAGCCAAGAGAAAGGCCCAAACACAATACAGAGTGTTCCAGTGGAAACCACACTGCTTCTGTCTCATGACTCTTAGCACCTTTGCTGTCAGGGACTAGCCTCCAGAACCCACAGTGTCCATAAGAAATGCTGGTTCCCGACATGCTGTTCCTGTCTCTCACTGAGCCTTTCCTCACGTGAGTCCACCTCACGCGGTTCATCTCTTGGCAGAATCTAGACCATCTGGAACCCTCACTGCAAGGGAATCTGGGAAATATCATTTATAACTTTTCAGTCCCTGCGATATTGGAAGGCGTGAAAAAAGCAGGAAAAGATAATTTGCCACAGTAGATGTTTATTTGCAGTAATATCCACTTTTTATAGAAATTTGTATTTCTCTTTCAATCTATTAATTTTTGAGGTATATTAGTAAATCTCCTAAAATTTATATATTCTTACATTCCTAGAGCAAACATAACTTGTTCATGGGGATTATTTCATAACATTGCTTAATGTGGCTTAGAGATATTTTATTTAGGATATTTGCCTTAATAACCAAAATAATATTGATGTGTTGAAGTTTTTTCTCTTCTTTTACTTCATTTTTTTTACAATTCTTGAGTTCATATTGATACACTATTATCAACTAAATTCCATAGTTTATATTAGGATTTGTGTTGTACAGTTCTATGGGTTTTGACATACATCTATTGACATTTACACGTATATAACACTCTTTGTGTTCTACTGTTCTATAGGTTTTGACAAATGTGTATTGACATTTATCCACCATTACTGTATCATACAGAATAGTTTTACTACCATAAAAATCCACTGTGATCCATCCATTCATCCCTTCGTCTACCTTCAAACCTCTGGAAACCACTGACCTTTCTACTGTCTCTATAGTTTTGTCTTTTCCACCACGTCACATTGTTGGAATCATACGGCTTCTTCACATGGCTTCTTTCACTTACCAACATGCACTTAGGGTTTCTCCATGTCTTTTCACTTGATAACATTTCTTTGTATCACTAAATAATTTCCCATTGTTTGGATGTACCACCGTTTGTTTATTCTTCACCTATTGAATGACATCTTGATTGGATTGTTTCCAAATGTTGGCAATTATGAATATAGCTGCTATAAATGTTCATGTACAGGTTTTTGTGTAGACATAACTGTTCAATTCATTTGGGCAAATATCAAAATATGTGATTGTTGGATCATATGGTAAAACTATACTTAGTTTGGAAGAAACTGCCAAATTGTCTTCCAAAGTGGCTGTACTATTTTGCAGTCTCATCATTTGTTTATTGGGCATCTGAATTTTCTCTTTTGTGCAACACCTGTGGAAGTCTTTTGCTCTTTTTTTCTGCTAGATTTTCTGCCTTTTTATTATAGATTTATCAGAGTCATCTATAGTGCCATTTGTCAGCTATAGAATTATTCAATATCTTGATCCAGTAGTCAGACAGAATCATACTTCACATAGGAGACAGAATTGTATTCTATACAAAAAATTTGGAGATATACTAAAAGAGATTTGTAAAGAGCATTAGAATGAGGGAGGCAGAGAATGACAGGAAACTCAGAAGCCAGAATAATTTAAAATGTTCTGTAAGATGAAAGCCACCACAAAGGTTAAGTAACAAATGGTGTATTGGCAGAACTGATTTGCCATATATAAATAGTTCCAACAAATCAATAAATGAGGGCAAATCATGAAAAAGATGAATAGGCAAAAGACATAAACAGGCAAATTTTAAAATAAAAAAAAGTAGATTGGTTTTCAGCTACTAAAATAGGTTCAATCTCACTAATAATCAGAGAATGCTATTTAAAATAATGAGCTATCTTTTTTTTCTAAAGTGAGTTTAAATAAAAGAATTGGCCATTATACTCTGCTGGAAGGATTGTAGGAGCATGGGCCTGCTATAGCTGTGCTGTCTAATTTATGCTTAAATTAACTAAAATTTTAAGAAGTTTAAAATTCAGTTGCTCAGTCACATTAGGCACATTTTAAGTGTCAATAACCAGAGGTGGCTAGTGGTTAACGTAGGTATTGGACTATATTAATATTTCCATCATCACAAAAGATTCTATTAGACAGTTCTGCTCTGTAAATAGTATGCACATTAGTATAAGAAATTTAAAGATTTGGCCCTATCAATCAATAAGAGCTACAAATTCTCTTTGACCCAATAATTTTAATTCTGAAAATTCATCGCCATGGAAATATTTTCATGGAGGAAAAAAAATGCGATTGTGTGTATTTATATACAAATATGTACATATACATCTTTGTAAATATATATTTATACTTACTGCCACATATTATAAATCTTATAAACAACATAAATGTAAAAATTTTAAATGACACAACTGTATCATTCCTACATAAGTGAAATGTTTAAATAAATAGTTACTTGCATACTATAAAATACTATGTATCATTTAAAGGTAATGATCTAAATCTATATAAATGACATAGAAAATTATTTATAGTATATTGTTTAGTGGGAAAAAAGCAATTGTCAAAAAAATATGAAAAGTAGGTAGCTACTATTTCTAAAAGATAACATAATTTCTGTACTTCCAAAGACATATCAAAAGATGGAGAAAGAATTAAACCTAGTAGCCCCATCTGGGGAGGGGCTGTATTGGAGAAGCACGCAGGGTTGGAGGATAAGGCAGGTTTTCATTTGCTGCTCTGTATCAATCAGGGTTATTTGCATCCTTTAAAATGCACATGTGTAATCTTCATAAATAAAGAGAATTGGCCGGGTGCGGTGGCTCACGCCTGTAATCCTAGCACTCTGGGAGGCCGAGGCAGGCGGATTGTTTGAGCTCAGGAGTTCGAGACCAGCCTGAGCAAGAGCAAGACCTCGTCTCTATCAAAAATAGAAAGAAATTAATTGGACAGCTAAAAATATACAGAAAAAATTAGCCGGGCATTGTGGCGCATGCCTGTAGTCCCAGCTACTCGGGAGACTGAGGCAGTAGGATCACTTGAGCCCAGGAGTCTGAGGTTGCTGTGAGCTAGGCTGACGCCACAGCACTCACTCTAGCCAGGGCATCAAAGTGAGACTCTGTCTCAAAAAAAAAATAAAATAAAATAAAGAGAATTGTGTCAAAACAGGCTATTTCCACAAGGCTTAGTGTCTAACATGCAGATGTTACTGAGGTTAGCACACAGACTGTATTGTAGCAACAGGAATTGATAAATTAGTGTCTTTCTCCAAGAAACTGTTGAACGGCCTAAAGAAAAATGGTACAGAGATGAAATTGATGATGAAATAGAATAGACCCAGGAGATGTATTCCAATTGCCCTTCTCAGTTGCTGTTGGGTGTTGCTTGAGAAAATCAAGTAGATTTGCAGACCAGGGAAATTGCAATTTCTGGTTTGCAACCTGAACTAGGACCTCAACACACTTGGTGGTACTTTCATTTTTCCCTCCTCAGCTCTCTCCTGAGTTCTCTTCTTCATCCCCTTCACCTTGTTAACAGAAAAAGTCACAAAGTTTATAAATTTAGAAAGGAGAGCTTTATTTCCTATAAAGGGTTGCAGTCTGCAGGCTGGCCATCCTGACAGGCTGGGACATCCTGACAGGCCTCTAGCAGAGAAAAAGCAGGCATCTTGAGGGAGGGAAGGGTGGAACAGGAATTTATACCAAACAAGACAGAGAAATACACATATTACATGAAGACACTCAATGCGTAGCCTCTGTAAACCAGCAGAATCAATCCGTGGGTGGTAGTTTCTTATCAGGAGAAAGTTACTAAAATCAGGCTGTTGTCCAGTCAAAGCTGTAGTTATGGCTTGTGAAATGTGGGGCGGGTGTCAGTTAGTCAGTGTCTGGCAGTCAGTGAGCTGGAACTGTTTGAATACTGCTTACCTCAAGGCCAGCACTTGTTTAGCTGCTAGAGAAAAAGAAAAACAACCTTGTAGTGGGGCAAGATGGCTGACTAGAGACATCGGTCACCAGATCATCTCAGAAAGAAGGAAAAGTTTTAAAAAACATAACTCACGTGTAACTCTGAGGGAAAAATGCCAGAACCTACCAGAGATTCCATGAGAAGAAGTTGCGGAGCAGAACGAGGAGCAAGATTTCAGCAGAGGTCAACCCTCAGGAAACTTGGAGCCCCGTGGAAAGGTAAGTGGGAGTTTTGTTTCTCCCTCCCTCGCATCGCTGGTAGTCAGCAGGCTCCTGAGCTGCTGGGCTGCTTCTCTACACTCACAAGCCCCAAAGCTGCAGCCACAAGTGAACCCAGAGTTTCTTGAAAACAAAGAACAGGGATGCCAGCACTCTTGGGGTCATTCCTCATCACCACAGACCCGAGCTGAGGTGGCAGGCACCACAGTTTCTCCACCCATTGTGTGCTTTTGTCCTCCCCAGGGAGCTTCAGCCCTCCAGTTCTCATGTCTTCCCCACACAGACATTTCCCAACTCCACCCCAGACCGCAGTGGCCACAGGGGCCAGTGGGTCCCGGGGGATCTGTGTGATTCCAGGGTTTGGACATTCCAGGTGGGCTGCCTACTGGGAAGAGGGAAGCCATTCAGGAAATGCTCAAAAGGGTCTTAAACATAGAAACAAAAAGGTTAATATTCATGAAAAATACCCAACAATATAAAACTCACAGGTCTTATAAAACAAACAAAGAAGGAAGAAAAGGAACTAAATGGCAACACAACAGAATTTCATCAAACCACAAAGATAAAAAGAAAGAATACAACTAGAAAACAACAATATGACAGGAACAAAGCCTCACATATCCAATTAAAACTTGAATGTAAATGGATTAAAAGACTTAAAAGATATAGATTGGCAGAATGGATAAAAAAAAATTATCCAACTGTATGTTGCTTACAAGAATCCACCTTACCCATAAAGACACAGACTAACAGGGGTGGAAAGGATAGTTCACTCAAACAGAAAACAAAAGCAAACAGGAGTAGCTATATTTATATCAGATAAAACAGACTTTAAATCAAAAAACAGCAAAAAAAAAAAACACAAAGAAGATTATTGTATAATGATAAAGGGATCAATTCAGCAGGGGATATAACAAGATATTAGATGAGGCTGTAGCGAAGTTTTACTGGGGCCTCGGAAGCCAGTCGAGCCAGTCTTTAGGCCCTGGTGGCAGAAGCAGTGGGCTGAGTGAGCCTGTTTTTAGGCCCCTGAGCAGCCTCTGCTGGTGCTGGTGCTAGTGGGTCCTGGAGGGCTGATTCTTGGGCCTCCAGGTGGCTTCCTCAGAGACAAGCAGTGGGAATAGTGTGGCTTCATGTGTGGGAGGGTTCTCAGGCCTCTGGGAAGCTGGTATGATGTTGTTGGTGGCAGTAGTGTGGTAGAGGTAGCTACTGGGACCCAAGCAATCTCTTTTGGTGTTGCTGCGAGCTGCAATGGATTGGGTGGGCTAGTCCAACAGCTGCCTGTAGCAGGGCAGTGAGTATTATATGAAGTGTGCTTAGGAGAGCTTAGTCTCCTCTATCCCTCCTCAGCCAGGCAGCAGCTTCAGCAGCATCAGCTTGAACTTGACCTGAGGGCAGGATGCAGCCCAGCATTAACCTTTCAAAATACCCTTTTGGGCCTGCTACCAGGGATGGTGGGGCCCCTCCCAGGAAAGCAGTATGGGCAAGAAGCTGTGAGGGGTGTAGTCCACTCACATTTCAGTCTCAACAGCAGCCCGTAGCAGCTGTGCATGGGAGTGCCCAGTCTCCCCTCTCCCTCCTCAGAGCACTGTAGTGGCAGCAGCTGCATCTGTAGATCCCTGGTATCTGGGCTGTCAAAATGTCACCCAGCTTAAACTGTGCTAGGCTCAGGTGCCTGTGGGATTCTTGTGGGTTCTATTTCTGGAGCAATGTCTCTGTGCAACCTCTAGGCACCTTCCCAAGTTAGGTCTGAGGCTTGCGTGGGTTGAGGGATTCTCCCGTAGACTGTGAAACCCATTTTGGAGTGTGGAGACCTGGGAGTTTCTCTCTTACTGTTTCCCAGCATTCAGGAGCTTCTGCTAGCTCTCAGCCAGTCCCTGGCCACGCAAGCTGCCTTGAATCATCCGTCTCCTTACTTACTTTTGGTGCTTCCTTTCACTTCCCTGGCGAATCCTAGCATTATCTCCTAGATGGTCTGTTCAAAACATGACTATCTGCTTACTATTCTGGTTCCTCTCCATGGAGGAGGCACATACTACCTGTGTCTAACTGGTCATAAATCCCTCCACCAATTTTTTGTTCTGGTTGTCATTGTTTCTTTTCATATTTTCATTTTTTGTTGTTGTTTATAATTTACATGTTAATGTGGTAAAATGTGATATTTCAATACATGTATACATAGCATAATGATAAAATTGGAATAATGACCATATCCATCACTTTAAACATTTATCATTTCTTTGTGCTGACAACATTCAAAATCTTCTCTTCTAGCTATCTTGACATATATAACACATTGTTGTTTGCTATAGTTACTCTACTGTGTAATAGAACACTAAAACTTATTCTTCCTAACTGTAACTTTGTACCCATTGACCAACCTTTCCTAGTCCCTTCCTTTCCCTTGTCCTCCTCAGCCTCTGGTAACCACAGTTTTACTCTTCACTTCTATTAAATCAATTTTTTTAGATTCCGCATGAGTGAGACGTGGTGTTTGTCTTTCTGTACCTGACTTTTTTTACTTAACATAATGTCTTCCAGATTCATCCAAGTTGTTGCAAATGACAGGGTTTCATTCTGGTGTATGGCTAGATAGTGATCCATTGTGTGTGTGACACACACACTCACCTATTTTCTTATCCATTCATCTTTAGATGGACGTTTAGGCTCATTCCATGTCTTGGCTGTTGTGACTAGTGCTGCAATAAACATGGGTGTGCAGATGTCTCTTTGACCTACTGATTTCATTTCCTTTGGATAGCCACCTAGTAATGAAAGTGCTGGATCATATGTTAGTTCCATATTTAATTTTTTTGGTGACCTCCAATTTTCCAAAGTGTATGATAATTCCATGTTCTCCACATCCTCACCAGTATTTGTTATTTTTTGTCTTTTTGATAATAGCCATTCTAACTGGGATGAGGTGGTATCTTATTATGGTTTTGATTTCCATTTTTCTGATCATTAATGATGTTGAGCATTTTTTCATACACATGTTGTCTATTTGTATGTCTTCTTTTGAGAAGCTGTCTATTCAGGTCTTTTATTCATTTTTTAATCAGATTATTTGGGTTTTTTGCTATTGAGTCTAGTTCCTTATATATTCTACTTACTAACCCCTTATCAGATGCAGAGCTTGCAAATACTTTATCCCATTCTGTAGGCTGTCTCTTTATTTTTTCCTTTGTTGTGCAGAAGCCTTTTAGTTTGATGTAATCCCATTTGTCTGTTTTTGCTTTTGTTGCCTGTGCTTTTGAGGTCTTATTCAAAAAAATCCTTGCCAAATCCAATTTCGCGAGGCATTTCCCTGTGTTTTCTTCTAGCAGTTTCATGATTTGGGGTCTTACATTTAAGTCTTTAATGCATGCAGTGTTTATTTTTACATATGGTGAGAGATAGGGGTCTAGTTTCATTCTTTTGAATGTGGATGTTCAGTTTTCCCAACATCATTTATTGAAGAGATTGTCCCTAATGTATGTTCTTGGCAACTTTGTTGAAAATTAGTTGACTGTAAATGCATGAATGTATTTCTGGTTTCTCTATTCTGTTCCATTGGTATATGTGTCTGTTTTTATGCAAGTACCATGGTAATTTGATTACTATAGCCTTTGGAGTTTATTTTGAAGTCAGGTAGTGTGATGCCTCAAATTTTGTTCTTTCAGTGAGTATTCTCTGGGTTCCCAGGTAAAGTCCCTAGCTCACTTCCCTCTCTTTCCCCCAAACAAAAGGAGTCTCTCCATGATGCACTGCCTAGAGTTGGGAGAGGGGTGATGTCGGTGTTTCCATGGCTGCTGTAGCAGCTGATGTCTCACTGGGCTGCACCCCAAGCCTACAGCCTCCCAGACCTGTGTAGCACTCACCCAAAGACTGTGGTTACCATGGCATGCCTGCTACTGAAATTTATTCAGGGCTCAAGGTCACTTTAGTCAGCCAGTGGTAAAATGGGCTGGAACTCAGTTTCCACATGCCAGGTTTCCACCTGCTTCCCTTCTGGTCTGGGGCAGATCTAAATGCTCCCTCTGTGGGCACCAATCTGAAATCAAGGGCCAGGTGCTGTGTTTTACTGTGGCGGGGCTGGTACTAAGTTCTAGTACAAGGTCCCACACCTCCCTCTTCATCTCCAAGTCACTAGATTTTCACTCCGCACTGCACTACCTAGGCTTGGGGAAAGGGTGCAATAGGCAATGAGAGACCATTCTTCCTACCCTCTTCAATGTGTTTTTTCTTGTTATTATGCTAAAACTAGGTATCGTGGTCTCTCACCTATTATTTAGTTCTTATGAAGGTATTTTCTTGTATAGATACTTGTTCGATTTGTTGTCCCTACAGGGGAACCGTGACTGGAGAGTTTTATTCCGCATTCTACTCTGCACCTTCTGTTTTCACTTTTTAAATGTTCCTAAAAAATAATTGTGGAGTGATAGCTTGATTTTAATTTTGGAGGTCAAAAGGATGTAGCTAAGGACTTTTCCCAAGGAATATTTTAAAGTCTTTATAGCAGTGTTTATAGAATGACATGTACTTTTCGATTAAAGGTCCTAAACAAATTTATTCATAGTTTCGATTCGGTGTTATGGGACAATGTTTTTAAATTATGGTCTGCAGCCCATCTGCAACAGAATCACCTGGGGTGCTTTTGTGAAAAAATGAAGATGCAAGGGCCCTTGAGGACTAAATCTCTTGGGATTGGAGCCCAGGAAGTAGCACCCCACAGCTGAATCGAAGGTATACCAAGTTTAAGAACTATTTTCCATATTTTCAGACTGAGGATTCTTACAAAATGACAAAGAGGGAAAACCTTAATCTTTGAAAGTTAGTCTATGAGCTTCTTAACCACAGTTTGTTTTTCCTGTTATACTGTCAAGAGACTGGTGTAGAAATGGGAAACAAAGCAGGCAAAGAAAAACTATTTATTTCTCTATACAGATTTTGCTTTAATAGTCACCAAAAAGACTTTGATTTCCTCTCACCGATCCTGTCCACCAGGTATGTTGGCCTTCAACATATGGCTATAGCAACATATATAAATCTCTATTAGACATTTATACACACAAACACACATCTGATAAGCACTGTGAAGACACAGACTAGACTTTTGCATGGCTGGGTGCCTCTCCCAGGCCACTCAAAAATGAGCACAGGTGTGCTGTGTACAAGAATTTCAATGGGCTTGGTCTGGCCATCAGTCCCCAATTTTCCCGAGGTAAGATTGGATGACAAAAATGAGATAGCATATTTAGAGTGAGGTCAGTCCAATTTGGAGATCATATAGGAAAAGAAATAGGAGGCTCTAGTCTAAGCCTGAGATGGCATCTGGGAAGTCACCACATTTGTGATGTGAACTCAAAGAACTCAGATGCTATGGGGCAAACTAAAGCCCAGTGTGACCCAACAGAACTGGCCCAGAGTCAGGTGTGGCTCTATGAGTAGTGTTCACTGAGCCCCTGCCGGCACTGTCCAGCAGGGCACCACTGCCCAGTTGTGTGCTTTTAGGACTGCCTGAGGAGCTCCAGTGTTAGGACCACTTGACCCATTCAAAAGATTCAAGGTTCTATTTCCACTGAGTTTTCCATCTCAGGACAGCTGATGAGGCGAGAAATGTACTGTTGCTAGTTCCTGAGCCACTGGGGCTGTTTAGAAGCAATATCACAAAAATCTTTATGCAAACTACACACTTTGCTTAGTGCCAGGCCAAGTGGACCTTGGCTAATGGCATTCCGTAACTGTCAGCAAGGCTTTCTGCCTTTCCTTCAGTCTCACCAGGACTAATCTCTGACTCCCTCTTCTGGACCCTCCAGCAGGTTTGGAGGAGGGGGGCCCATATTTTCCTCAGCAGATAGGTAGCTGCACAAAAGGGGGACAGGCCCATCCTTCCTGCTGTTTTAAGGATCTCTGGTGGCTGCGCTTCTTGAATGGTTCCTGGAAGGCAAGGGTCACAAGGCTGGAGTGCACGGCAGAGCCCTTAGGGATTTCACCTGCGGGCAGAAATAAAATGAACCAAATCAGGGTGTATCGTCAGGCCCTGCTGATAGCTGCCTGAGGCTGGAGTGAGAGGTATGTGGTGACCAAGCCAGGAGCACGGTGAGAGCCAGCGAAGAGGATGAGCCGAGGGCATGCGCTGCAGTAGGGAGGAACGGCTGGTGCCCCTAGGTTAGAGGAAAGCCTGTCCCACCTCCCTCTGTGCTGAAACCCTTGCTCGAGTCCACTGCACACTGGGCGGTCAGATCCTACCATTCCCTCTTCAGGGGCTAGTTCACTCTCCAGGTCACTTTGTCTCAGCAAAAACATGGTCTTTGCCGTCTCCCAGAAAAAGAAGTGCTTAGCATGAAACACATGCGTATAGAAACAGCGTGTTGTAGGAAAAAGAGGGCATTTTGCAGCAAAGCCCCCTGTTGAGTTTGTGCCCCAGTTACCTTAGTGAGGAGAGGGAGGGGCCAAGTCAGCAGGGACCTCAGAGATCATCTGAGTCCAGGCCACCTTTTTCAGATGAGGGGGCAGCGATCCCACAGAGACTAAGGAGCCAGCCAAAGCCACACACCAGTTAGTGACAAGCCTGGGATTAGAATCCAGGCCTTGCACCCTTTCCAACAATCAAAGGGAAGTAGAGGGAAAAGCTTCCACACTGGAGGAAGCTAGTGGGTACGAGAGATTGTTGGGTTACCTTTGCTGGGACGGGAATAAGGCTTTAGAGAGGCATTCTTGTAAGTGTTGTTCTAAAGAGGCTCAGGAAAGAAAGGAACCATCAGAGAAGAACAAAAGGGAATTAGCAAAAAAAACAAAAAAACAAAAAACAGCAAGTTAAATCATGGCTCACGTCATTTTCACTCTATGGGGATCAACATTCTCTCAGGGTTCAATTTAGGGCCATTTCTAGGAATATGCTCAATTGCTTTTGACAAAGCTTTAAAGTTCAAGTTAAAAGGTTCAGTTTTTGATTTTTAAACCATTTCATACACCTCAAGTTTTTCTTCAAAGTATTCCTAGGGAATGATTAACACTTAATGTTTTAAGTAAATGTAGATAATATTTACTATTAAATCCTCTTTTAGATCAATGAGACCCAAAAGATCTCTTTCATCATGTTACTTAAAGAAAAAGATATATCAAAATCAAATTGCTGTTCTCAACCCAGGAGGGTGCAGTAAAATCAATTTATTAGGTTGCACTTTGCTTTTGTTTTTTTCATAAAGTAATATAGGAAACACCAGAACACATAACTGGCCTTAAGATCCCTTTACCAAAAGCTAATTCAGAGGCAGACCCCCAAATGTCTGCTGACCTCAAGAGTTGACTGAATTGCGTCTCTCCAGACTCCTGACTTGACATAAAGGAGTGAACATTGGAGTGGAAAGGAGAGATGACAATGTGAGAGTAAACAAAGATGCAAGGAAGAGAGCTGATTGGCTGGGAGGGTGATGGGGATGGAAACCATCAGGGCACTCATTGAGGACCTCTGACCCTACAGGTGAACCCACAGTCTTCTCCTGGACAAGGGTCACCTACTCTCATGGAACAGACTCTGATGACAGTTGGTGATGGGTTCGGGGCAGGCTCTGACTGGTACAATGGTTTCCTTACCTCCAAATTAGTCCTTGCCTTCTTCAAAACATCATGTGTCCTGGTCACTGAAACAACAAAGTAGCCCCACAGGGCAGAAATTACCAGCAGGGCCCCTACTTGCTCAGCGTGTGCATTCTAAAGCATTTCTATCCAGCCATTCAGCTTGGGGGCTTTTGCTGCTCCCCATCCTCCCCTCCCTCGTCATCCACAATTACTAATGGCACAGGAGGTTCAGGGACATCGAATCAGTCTCTACTCCCGACATCCCCAAGCTGCTCTGGTCACTGTTCATCTGTAGTACAAGAGGGGGCACCTGGAGACCACCCCTTTCCTCTCCCACTCCCTGGCCCAGGGGCACCTACACTGGCTGACAATGAACTGCTCCATGCTCTCCTTCTGCTGGTTGGTGGTCTTCAGACGCTCAGCTGTGCTCTGAAGGAGCCTTTCCTGTTTAGATATTTTGGTTCTCAGTTCCAGAAGTTCCCTTTCCGTTGATTCTCTCTGGGGAAGAGGAACAGGCTCTCAATCACCAGGAAGAAGACCTAAAGCACCCTGTGTTTTGTGGCTGTTTCTAATCCAAAGTAGGATTCCATAATCTTCTCACCTATCTCTGGACTTGCTTCCCTCCACTAAAGCCCCTAAAACTCTCTAAAACCCTCTAGCTGAGGACAGTTTAGGATGAAGCCATTAGGAAGGAATATTCAGAACCCGGATGCCCATGCAGCCCAGCATAGGCCTACACCCCTGTTGCTGAAAAGAACCTGGCTCCAAGCCACTATAAAACTCCCAGCTGTGAACAAGACCTCAATGTTAGTACTGATATTCGTTCTATCACTCTCCCATCACAAATAAGACTTGGGAGTTCAGGAATATTTTGTCTGAGGAAAGTCTGCAAGTTTGTGAATATTTGTGCCAGCATGAAGACGGCAAAGCACCCTCTCCCTAGAATTAGCATAGTTCGATCCCAAAAGATATCAGTGACATTGATCTGGAGCTAGAATCCCTGAGGAAGGGATCATGAAACCTGACTATCCAAGGGTCTGCCTATCAGAGCCAGCCTGAGATCTGAGCGGATCCTGAGAGGTGGCTGACTTTCCCCAGGCCTGGCCAGAGATGCAAACTTAAGTGATATGCTGGGATCCCAGGGGGTGGCTACAAGAAGCTCACTGTGTCATGGTGGCATTCTGCAATCATTTGACTGTGCAGACTTGAGAGATGGGGTGCTGAAGCTTTAACACGTCCCTGAATTTCAGCTCAGCCAAACTTCAGAAAGGTGAAGAAACTGAACATTTATGGATTATCTGGGTTATTATGTCTCTGCCTTCTCCATATCCCTTCCTGTTCCTCTTTGATTTCTTATCCAGGGGCCAGGGAAGTGGGAGGAGAAAGGATGTAGTCAGAGCTGCAATGAAAGCAGCCACCGGGGATCAGATCACGAGGTCTCCTTCAGGGACACTCCCCAGAGGTCCTATCTATCCCAACTCACTATGTGGCTCGTGATCTTCTGAAACGCTGTGGGACTGAGGAGACAGAACAACACGGAGGGGCAGGAGAGCTGGGTTTGAACCAGGAAAGGACATTGGCATCTTACCACTTTCCCAGGCAGCACAGGGCTGTGGGTGCTAGGCAGGGCCGCTCTCCAGAACATGGTGAGGAGGGACGCCGATTCCTCCAGGGCATGGTGCAGGGCACTGGCACTGCTCCGAAGCTCGAGGATGCTTTTGCTGCCCAGGACCTGGGGAAAAGCAGAGGGAGCCATAGATATCATTGGAGCTGAGATATTCCTTTTCCCTTGCTCCAAGCACAGGGCTCAAGCTTTCTTTGTGAGTGAGGCACAGACATGGGTCTGCTTGAACCTATGAAACTTTTGCTCAGCCATTTGTACCTCCCAGGACCAAGGTGCTGCTCCTTTTACCAGGAATGCCCTTCTCTAACTGGAGAACCTACAAGGCTCTCAGTACTCAACCCCACTTGCTATATCCTCTATGAACCAGTTACCTTCCTTGCCTGGGATAAATGCCTACTTCTGCACTGATGCCCTCGCAACACAGAAGACAATTTCTCACACTGTGCCTGCAGCCCATTACTGTGCTTATCTAATTGGATGTGTGTCTTGCCCTCTCGTGTGAGGGCTCCTTGGAGGTACAGCTACCCCTCCCCATCCACAGGTCTCCAGTGGCTTGGACAGCACAGCCACTGGTGTCTGGTCGCTCTCAACAGTGAAGTACTCTGGGACACTTTGCTGACTGCACTAGGAAATCCATCGCTTCCAGGCTTCTCACACCAGCAGACCCCTCAATTTTTATCCATCTGGTTGATTTTATTCTTCCCACAGATGGCCATGTGCCTGGGTGACTGCAACAGATAATAAGTTACCGAAGGGTACTCTGTACAGCACCAAGTGCGTGTGTTGACACTTAACAAATGCTCTACTCGTGGTGATAATGATGCTGCACAGGCTTTTCTGTGGTTGAAGGGAAATACCCAGTCAGCTATATCTGGAACAGAGCAGAACTTACAGAGAAAATAGGAGATAGAGAAGGGCAGGCCTGGCTGCCCTTTCAGTTGAGGAAGAGGCATCCTCAGCTGTTGAGAGATGTAAAGCATGAAGAAAAAACAGTGGGAGAAAGAAATCAGAGAAAGAAAGGGCAAAAGGAAAGTGTGTACCTAAAGCTACAGGTGTGATTACCTCTGTGCCCGGAGCTTCAAGGCCAGGGAAGTCACATGCTACTCTCACGAGAGATGCTATCTTTTTGACCAGCAGTTTGCCCTCTCCGATCTGCTGTCTTAGGGCACTATAGTCATCAACATGGCCAATGACATGTCGGCCATGCTTATTGGCAAAGGAGCCATCGGTAGCATCACCCTCCAGCTTGGGAGGGTTCTTCATTACTGGAGAAGTATCCAAACCCAGGCCTGAAAAAGAAAACCACAACAAAACAGAGTCCACTGTTACTCATAATGATATCCTCAGTTCACTCCAATCCGAAAGAGATGGTGAAAGAGGCGAGGAACAGAAAGGAAGCCTCGGAATGTACAAGGGTGGCATGAAGTCCATAGAGATATTTTGGGTTCTGTATTTTTGTAATCTGTCTTATATCATCTCATAATGATAAACTTGCTAGGAGACAAATTTTTTCTTTATTGACAAATCAAATAGGGCAAATATAATTAATAAATAAGTTTCTGGGTAGAGAAGACACAGATAAAGAAATCAAACTAAATATAGGGAGCATTTTCAAGACAGGAGAGATTACAGTACAGTGAAGCAGAAACAGAAGAGTAGGAAAATTGTAGGATGATGAATAATGACAAGGAAGACAGCCACAGAAGATGCAATGGGTAGGCCTAATGGCTTTGGGGCATGCAGAGAAAAATCTCTAAGTACAGATAATGTGTCTACTGGCAAGCAAAGGTTGTTTGCATTAATAACTTTCCATCATCAGTCCCTGAGCCCTTCAGTTGCCATATTTACCATCTGTCCTGTTGAATGTGGCAGTTTCTGAGCCAGGAGCAGATAAAGAGGAGCTGGGGAAAACCAGGGCTGGAGAATTCATGCCAACATCCCGGACTGGCGGAGAAGCAGCTGAGTCTAGGGAGTAAAGACAACCACACTTTTGAGGAACCCTGGAACATACTGCACACCAAGCACATGCACAGCCTAACCTTCACTGTCTAAGACCTAAGGTGGCAGGACTCACCTCTTGAATAGTATCACCCATATACCACAACAAAAGCAGTAGCCAACAAGCCACTCAGTTCAGTATGTTTCCATTCTTCAAAACAAAAAGATGTTCCTTCAATTGAAGGGTGGATCCATAAGAAAGCAACTTCTAGTTTGAAAATTATTAGGTGTATTTTTATAAATACAACGCCTTGTAACTAAATAGAAATATATATGAGTTTATATAGCAGATGTGTCAAAATGTTGAATCAAAGAATGAATGGATTCACAGGGGATTAAACCCAACATTCTAGTCATCATCCTGATGACTTAAGAGTCCTATGAGAAGAAAGGAGGCAGAAGACTTGGGTTAACGCTGCCCTGTTGGAGGCCTGGAGGCAGCCCTGCCATGGAGGAATTATCACAAAGAAAAAAGGAAAGGTTCTGCTCAGACATGTGTAGCTTGGAGCCTGCTTTCCAGCTCAGGCCTCTGGGTGCAGGAGGAAGAGGAGCAGGGACTGAGCCAGTGAGAGAGCCCAGATGAAAGGAAGATAAGGAGCATAGCTGGATGCTACAAGCATCACGGCTGCCCCGAGGCGGGGCCGAGGCATCCACTTAACATAAGCTGAGCAGTTCCGAGGGCCTGGGCTCTATGCTTGGCAGTCTACATACATTTTCTTACTTAATTGCCAAAAATACACGCAATATTTCCCCAGAGCCCTGGTTTCCTTAGAGAAAGGAACATTTTGCCATACACTGAGTTCCCCATATGTGAGGGAAAGGGAAGCCAGACTCGGGAATCTGGGAAGGTCAGCAATGCTGAGACAGAGAGCGTGGTAAGGCAGAAGGAAGAGCACCTTATATTAGACTCTCACCTCTTAATGCCCCAGAATATCACTAGACCCATCCATAGGTTTCCTGGATTCTAATGTCTCCAAACTCCAGCATGGCCCACAAGACTTAGCATCTCAAAGTTCTATTGTCATCATGTACTTATTTTCCTTGAAAAAAACCAAACCTTTCATTGTCTCCTACACAGAATGCAAAATTTTATCCTGACTTCTAGGACACAGGCTAAAAATCAAAATATCTGGCTCTAATCCAGGCCCTGTCTCCTGTAAAAACCTAGCTTGTCCATTAATGTCTCAATGTCTAAGTTTTCTCATGTGAAATACAGAGACGGTAAAACCTGCCCTACTTCAGGCGAAATTATATATTTGAAAACACTTGATAAATATTAAAGCACCATATAAATACAAAGAATAGATAATTATCAAGCTAATTAGCTAATTATCGAGCAATTCCTATTGTGCCAGGCACTTAGATTTGGTTAATAAGTATGGAATGTCTGATTTCCTTAAGTACTAAGTTTGACAGTTGATATCACTGGCATTTTGCTTTGACACTTCTTGTTTTATTTTTATTGTGAAAGTACATCCTCAGTCTTTCAAATGCACATTTTGGCTTTTGATTATTTTTCAATTTTTTTTTAGAGCAATTTTTGTGAAACCATGGATAAATCAAAAATTCATGTTATTTATGAATGAGTTCCATCATGGAATCAATGCAGTACAGACAGCTCAAAATATCAGCAAGGTTTTTGGGAAGGCTATGGTTAATGAACACACAGTACATTGATGGTTTGAGAAGGTCCATTCTGGTGATTTTAATCTTGAAAATGAGCCATGTGGGTGACCTGGGACCAAGATGGATAATGATGAGCTGAAAGCTGTAGTGGAAGTGAATCCATTTAAACATACGCGTGAATTAGCAGCAAGGTTCGATGTTACTATTCCAACAATATTGGACCATTTGAAATGAATGGGCAAGGTAAAGAACCTGAATAGATGGGTACTGCATGAATTAAACAAGCATCAAAACAGAAATCATTTTGAAGCTTGCCTTTCTTTGCTGTCACGACATAAAGGTAAACCATTTCTACACCATATTGTTACATGTGATGAAAAATGGATTCTTTTTGACAATCACAAGCATTTGGCTCAATGATTGGATAAAGATGAAGTGCTGAAACACAGTCCAAAACCAAATATTCATCAAAAAAAGCTAATGGTGTCTGTTTGGTGGTCCATCGCTGGTATTATCCACTCTAGCTTCATGAAAACTGGTCAATCAATTACAGAAGATGTCTACTGAAACCAACTGGATGAAATGATGAGGATGCTTGCGATTAAGCAGCAAAGACTGGTCAACAGAGGCAGGCCAATCTTCTTGCAAAACCACATGTAGCAAAAAACAATGCTGCTCAAACTGTAGCAGCAGGACTTGGAAACTCTCTGTCATCCACCATATTCACCAGACCTTGCACCAACTGACTACCACTTCTTCCAGGCTTTGGACCACTTCTTGTAAGGAAAAGTATTCAATTCTCAACAAGCTGTGGAAAATGCTTTTTGCAATTTCATTATGATTCGCTCTCCGGGCTTCATCGCTGTTGGTATAAGCAAGCTACCGTTAAGATGGCAAAACTGCACTGATAGTTTAGGCACGCACTTTGATTAATTGTACTGCTTCTTGTTTCAGATATAATAAACTAAACTTTTTCGGACATTTCATATTTAATGACCTAATAAATTATTTTATTTAATCCTCAAAATAACCATATAGGGTATATATATATAATTATTATTCCCACCTTAAAGTAAGGGAAACTAAGGTTTAAACACCTAGGAGTTTAAACACCTTGCCCAAAACAATCAAGCTGTAAGGGGCAAACTCAGAATCTGAAGCCAGGTCTGACCTGTATCCCACATTCTCACGCGGGGTGCTATAGTAGAGCATCTCCAATTTCAACCTGCCCCTAAGGAGCATGAGAGAAATAGATTGCCCCTTTCAACACAGACCTCCTAGTGACCGCCCCCTTGGCTGAGGGCCTCTTAATTCCCTTTTCCTTCCTACCTTGGAGGATCGGCTGCTTGTTTCCAGGGTCAGCGGTGGCTGGGAAGTTCTGGTTAATTGAGGAGGGGCTGTGGCTGACTTTGCCAGCACCACCCTCCAACTGTTGCTGCAGCTGCAGTCTTAGACAATTGTTCAACTGAATGCTCTGCTCCAGCTGCCCTCTCAGAGCTCGTATCTCTGCCACCAGGTGGCTCAAGTCACTGTTCAAAGGGACTTGGTGACAGGCATCCAGGCTGTAAGCTGAAAGAAGAGAGAGAAGGGGGCTGGTAGCACTGACCCAAGTATTTCTAAGCACTTGCCAGAACAATCCTCTGTGACATTTCTTTCTTCCAATGACTGTAATCTCAAGGTCTTGCGCAACACGTCTCTGAGAGAGATGTCACCACTCCTGTGTGGGGCCTGGGGCACATTGAGATGGCATACATCCCCACATTCACCTAGAGGGCACTTGATTGGAGAATGAGCACAAGCCTGTTATTTCATCTCCATAGTAACCTTAATCCCGCAGGCTAGAGGCAGAATCCTCCAAGGCAGAAGGTCAGCACTGAGCTAGAGAAGGGTAGAGAGTGAGAGAGAAGGAGATTTGATGGCCTTCACACTCAGAAATCAAAGACAGAAGGAGGAGGCCTTTTGGCAGCATGTAGGAATGTGTGTCAGGCACCTTCGATCAGTGATCGTAACTAAGTGAATTTTCCAGCTTTTCTGTGTTTTTTCTTTACCTCCATTTACCACACATAGTCTATTTCTTTGTACTGGGGATGAAGAGATCTAAGAAATATTCCACAAGACCGCAATCCCTTACCTGAAAATCTTAAGGCCAAATGTATTTCAAAGGCAGAATTTGTTTTGGTTTTTAGCAGGGCAAAAGGGTGCATATACCATATATCACATGTACCCAGTAGCATCTGGGCCACAGCCCTCAGTCAGACACATAATTATTTCTGCAATGAGCTATGTGAATAGTCTCACTCGGTGGATAAATAAAGACTATGAATATCCTCCCATTGGTTCAGTTAAGTAGTCACCAAATGAGTATATGAAAAGCTTTTACTTCAGAGATCTTACTAGATTTTGGAATTAAGGATAAGGGATTATGGAGCTTTAGTAGTAGTAGCTTTGAAATGAATCCTAAAAGACCCATAAACTGGGAGAAAGGCATGAAAGGGGAGGTAGTTCAGGATGAAGTGATTTGGGAGACTTTGGCAAATAATTCATCCTTGAATTGTGTCCAGAGTTCCATCATGCTCCTACCTCTCTTTCTAAATCCAAATTTTCACTAAATTTTGCTCGCTGTTTTTTAGAAACATTTTTCCATCTATTGAAACCCTTTTATCTTCCCAAAAGCACCTTATGTTGGACTCTCACCTCTTAATATCCCAGAATATCACTAGACCCATCCACAGGTTTCCTGGATTCTACTGTCTCCCAATTCCAGCATGGCCCACAAGACTTAGCATCTCAAAGCTCTATTTTCATCATGTACTTATTTTCCTTGAAAAAAACCAAACATCCTTTCATTGTCTACTACACAGAATGTAAATTTTATCCTGACTTCTAGGCTTTCTGTGTTCTGGCCACTCTCTGTTCCACCAACCTGACTTCTCACTCTCCTGGTACGGAGCTTCTCCCGTGGTAATGCTGGTCTCTCTGCTGATCCAGCACTCACCATGACTTTGTGCTTAAGCTCTTCTCTCAGTCTGGTGAGTCCCCTATATTTCTTCAAGTTCTAGTTCACCTTCTCTTTAGCAACATAGGAGGCTAAATCAAGTTTTATGAAAATTTAAATTTGCCTAAATGGTGAAAATTCCAGTGTAAATTGCACTGCCCTTCATCTTTTGATCAGGCCTCAGAGGGACACAAAACACATCAGTTTTTCTTCAACCAGCAGTTCTTTAAATATTTGAAGCCAGTTTTCATCTCCTCATGATCATTTCAAAGCCTAAAATGTTTTAGTTTCTCTGACTAGTTCAAGATTTCTGGTCTCACGCCATTGTGATCCCTGTTTCCATTATGTTCCTTGGAGTGTCAATGCCCTTGTACAAGATGGTGCCCCTCAATCTAACACAACTCAGACATGGTCTCCATGTGTGGACATCACATGCTTCTGTGGCCACAGATTGAGCTGACTTTTCTAGACTCTCTTGGTGTTGCGCTATAGAAATGTCCCCTATAATATAGAGACAGAAATGATTTCACGAGTTTTGCAGGGCTTTGCCCTGAACGAATATGTGAACATGTTAGTTCACATAACAAAAGCTGCCTTGCCTCAGGAGGGCATCTCACAGATCAGTGGCAACACTTTCCAAGGCGACATTGTGTCTCAAACCTGTCAGCTTGTTGCGCATGCTTCTGTACAACACAGCTTGGCATGGAGCTACGGGGTGAGAACTGATCAAAGAGTGTCCACCCGACAGACAGACACCTGTGGCTAAAAGCAATTAGCCTGAGGGACAGTTCCTGCTTTACTCCTGGCTACCTGTCTCAATCAACAAAAATCTAGATAAAGAAATATAGAGCCACTATATTTCTGTTTAGCCTTACCGCTAAGTGATAGTGTTATCCTAC
The DNA here is from genome assembly GCA_963575035.1 of Avahi laniger. NCBI lineage: Eukaryota > Metazoa > Chordata > Mammalia > Primates > Indriidae > Avahi > Avahi laniger. Next base: position 37,025 of record CAUYSK010034254.1, read on the forward strand.
AAGTTTGTCTTAGAAAGATTTTGTAACCGATTTCTCATGTAGATAGAGTTAATGAAGGGATCTTTAGAAGCTTTTTGGGAGACTTTTAACCTAAAACGAACTACCTGTTATTATGTAAATCTGTTACCCCTGGCAACCGATCACTGTACCAATAAATACTGATGTGAAACTTCACTTGAGACATCAGAGCTCACAGGAATGCTGGGGGTCTCCCAACTCCCCCAACTATTATAAAATCCTCACTTTATAAAAACTGTACTTGCATCTCTGTGAATTCTTTTATTTCTATATTTTATATTTTCTATTATTTTCCTTATCCCTTGCTATGACCCCTGCCAGAGGGACCCAATTTTTTGCTGGGAGAGTAGCTAACTCCTCACACCTTGGCCTACAACTTACTTGCTTACACACGCTTCTACTAAACGTCATCACCCTCATGTCCCTGAATGGCTTCAGAGCCAGGCCCCAAATCCTATATTTCTACAACTGATATTTTTAATCAAGCTCAGGATTTTTGTTTTTTATCTTGGCTAAATTTCATCACATTGATGTCAGCCCTCTGTTCCACCCTGCTGTGACTGATTAACATTATGTTTTGAATACTCTTCTCTATTTTAAGAAGAATGGGGAAATATGCCAAGATTCTCAAATGCTAGATTATTATTTCAGCAGGTAGAAAATATCCTCAATAAATGCACTTAACATTTAAATCTAGGATTGAAATTTAGGTCCTATTGGTGGTATTTATATGTTTTTTGCTTTTGTATCTTTTCTCACTAGGGAAAGAGTCAGAGTGGGAGTGGATTGCTTCCTACATTGGCTGTATGGGTTGATAGTATGTATTATTTACAATATTAAAGAACTTTCCAAATGATGATATCATTAGGACAATGCTTTGCTTTTTTAAAAAAATGGCCAGGTGCAGTGGCTCATGCCTGTAATCCCAGTACTGTGGGAGGCAGCAGAATTGCTTGAGGCCAGGAGTTCCAGACCAGCCTAGGAAATATAGCAAAAGACCTTGTCTTTACAAAAAATAAGAAAAATTAGCCAGGTGTAGTGTACATGCCTGTAGTCCCAGCTATTCGGGAGGCTAAGGCAGGAGGATGGCTTGAGCCTAGGAGTTTGAGGCTGCAGTGAGTTTTGATCACAACACTGCACTCTAGCCTGGGCAACAGAGAGAGACTCTATCTCTTTAAAAAACATGCTATAAATCTAGACATTTGACTAACTTGCCTCTGACCATCTAAGTGGTTGTATTTACTCTTGTGGTGCATGGTTAAGAATGTTCAGGCAGGATCTTGCTCATGCCACCAACATTTCACCTTTGGACTTTGTGTATGAGAGCTCTACTCCTTTCTCATTGGGAGCCCCAGGCCTGATGAGGGGTTTTCTGGGACAGAACTCTGAAGATTACCATGATCTCCATAACTGCCAAAGAGAAGACCTCACTGGCATCCTAAGTAAGGGCAGAGAACTCATGGAGTAGAGGAAGTGCAGGACACATACCTTTCAGTCCCTTCTTGGAATTGCCATAAAGTGCCTCATAGATCTGCAGCTCTGACTGTAGGGACTGGAACAGCTGCTGTTTCTCTTCACACTGCTGCTGTAGGAGGGCCAGCTTGTGCTGCAGCCTGCCAAGGGAAAGGCAAGGGCCCACTGAGATGGCAGAGCCTCTCAGTGGCTGAGAGGCTGGGAGCAACCTTTCCATATAGAGTTTTGTCCCCAGAAGTCAACTCAGGGAGTCATGAGGACCATCACTTAAATTTTACAGATGTGGAAACAGAGGCTGGGAGAGGTAAAGTAACTTTGCTTGAAGTCATACCACTAGCTACATTAGCTAGAAGCAGAATAGAAACACCAGCATAATCTTCGTATTGCTCCTAGTGTTCTTTTCATGGTGACAAGCAGTTATAGGGCTTGTGCTAGGAACAAGCATCATGGCTAGCATAGAAGCTTCCTAAGTTATGGTGAGACGAATGTCCTCTAACTAACTGGAAGCACAGGAATATTCTTTCTCCAGTTTCTGATATGCTGAAGCCTTCTATAACAGGGTTTTACTCTCTCAACTTTGGAGTAAAAAAGGCATTCCCAGAGAAGTCCTTCCTTCTGCTCAAAGCTACCCCTACATCAGTAATAGCAGAAGGGAAACTGAGGTTTCCAAAAGAGGACAATGTCTTGTCAATATACCTTCTTCTAATGTAAAAACGGGACCAGCATCTCTATCAATGGACCCCCTCTTACCTGGAGTCTTTTTCCTGGAGGGATAGCCGTTCCTCCCTGAAATGCAAGATCTCTTGCTGTTTCTCTCGCAAGTCTTCCAAAAGCTGCTGCCTTTCCACCTTCTGGTGCTCCAGCTCCTTTTCCAGCTCTTGAAGCCGGGATCGAGAGGAGAGCAGAGCCTCCCTCAGGTTTTCTGTTTCCTGGGAGCGCTCTGGTGAGCAGAACATAGGAGTGTTCATATTGTGGGGGCTAAAGCTCAGCAGGAGGATGAGCCCAAGCACATCCGCCTTGACAAACAGAACTAAGGCCAAGGGAAGGAAGGCTCTAAGTTGGTGGGCAAAGGGAGTGCCATCTCACTGTCCCACACACCCTGGGGAACAGAGCGCCTCTTTCTTTGCAATGCCCTTCACTCCACTGATTTAATCTGGACCTAACTCTTAGAGAAAACATTCTGGTTTCTAACACTCACCATTTTCCAACTCTCACATACCATCTGTTCAATAGTCCATTCTTGAATTTTGACAAAGATCAATATCAAGATTTCTTTTTAGAATATATCATTTTCATAATTTTGAAAATGGGGATATTTGTACTTTTCTGGACTTGTGGCACTTCTCTGATATTCACAGATCTTTTAAGATTACTGACAGGGACTCTGAGAATAAGGCTGCAGGTTTGGCCAGTCTTCTGGGGTGGAATGAGCCTGCAGACTGTGCTCATTTAAATCTCTTACTGTCTTCTCACCTGTGAGGTCTGTTCTAGTCTCTCCAAGCATGCAATGGTAGTTTAGTAGTTCTACCTTCTCTCTTATCTATTAACTTTTGTTATCTTGCCCAAGCAGTGACCTTTCCTCTCAAGTTGTCTTGCTCTGAGGTGGCTAATTTAGAAATATCTCTTGATGTCTTTTTCCTTTTCCACACGCATTCCTTCATTCTGGGCTTAATCCTTTTGGGTACTATTCTCAGTCTTTTTATGGCTGTTCAATAAATATTTGTAAATAAAAATAATTTGTTATTGATAATACATTGATTTAATCAAGTTAATTAACACTTAAGTCAGCTGCCTCCTAGACCACATGGGAAATGACACCCACCTATGAATGCCCATTTAACAGGGTCGGGAACATTCTGGAGGACAATTGCTAATGTGTGTCGACACAGAGTCACAGCAGTACTGACCAGAGAGGAGCCCTGAGTGCATGGATGTGGTGAGGAGGTAGAGGGGTGACACAGAAGGACCAGGGGGACACACAGAGCTGCAGTAAAGTCTGGAGAAACTTGAGAGGGAATGTATACACTCACATTCCTTCCTTTTCTGGTTCCAAATCGGCTGTGAGTGGGAGGAGGTAGAACAGATAGCAAACTGATATCCAGTTTGACAGCTAGTGACTCTGGATCTATTCAGATGGGCTTGCACAGAAGTGATGGATTTCCCTGAGCTATTGCCCCCGGAAACCTAGGAGTCTGAGGGCTCATAGTTGAGACCTCTGAGGAAGCAGCCCTTTTTGGCCTGAGAATAGCTATTAGAATTTTGGATTGGTGGATATGTGTAGCTCTGTTATCTCTACCTTCTTCTCTTTGCTTTTCCAATTGGTGATTAGTGTGTCCAAGGAAGAGAGGGATTTAGGAGTGACTGCAGTTTGTGGTTTTTGACCACCCACCTCTGGAAATGTGACTCAGCTGAGCCTGAAGGCTTCGGTTTTCTTCCCTGAGGACTCTGTTCTCATTGCAGAGCTGAGGTATGGACTCTAGGCCCTGACCGTAGAAGTTAGAGGTGGATCCCGTCCCTGAAAGTACACATTTGGGTAACAGATGCTTCTAAAAATTTCCCATTCTATATCTCACCAAGATACTGTCCCAACCCAGGAGAAAACCCTGGAGACTCAAGGCTTGGGGCTAAACAAAGCACAGTAGGGTGAAGGCCTGGTTTTTTTGTGCCTCTTCTCAGTGGAGTCTTTGCATGCATTATCACACGCCATAACTGCAATGGTACAGGAGGTTCTTTTTTCCTAAAAAGCTGCTGCTACAATGTAGGCAGGACAACAATGTGTGGAAGGGTGGGCCTCCAAGTGACAGCAGCTCAGGAGAGTGTGGGGAGAAAGGCCACCTCAGTGAAGTGGCCAGTGGGACGGGGGCACCACTGCAGAGCTGGCTCTACTACTTGCCAATCACAAGACAAGGGCACAAGGAATCAGCAGGCAGTATATAGGCAGAGTAAGGATGAGCTGAGAAGTCAGGAAACTCCAGGGCCCAGACCTGGTTCTGCCTCGAGGAGAGTTATCCTCTCAGCTCAGATATGTCCATAAAGTAGGGGTAACAGTACTTGCCCCACTTCCCTTGCTGGACTATTTGCAAAGAACAAGTGAAGTAAAGCATATCAAAGTGCTCTGAAATCTGTGAAGCTCTGCCTACGGGCCCTCCCTTCATAAGCTTCCCCAAATCGGCCAGAAACAGGAAGACTCGGCCTCTCCTACCACTTCCACGGGCAGTGGAGCTGAGCCGGTGTTCCAGCTGCTCCCGCAGACGGTCATTGATGCAGATAGACTCCTCCAGGCGCTGGCGCAGGTTCCGAATTTCCCCAAGATGCTCTTCCAGCAGGTCGGCGCCTGCAGCCATCCCGCCAGGATGTGGAAAGAGGAGGGAGATGGAGAATCTCAGTTACTAGTGGGGGTGGAGCTCAGCCAGTGGCCTCTCAGCAAGATCCCTAAACATCATTAACCTTCTGCCAACTGCATCCTCGCACACAGGCACCCAGGGGACTGGTGATCTTGTTTAAAGAGTAAATGGGCTTTCAAACACAGGACAGCCCCTTGCTAAGGAAACTCATGGGCCTCTCTCCACACAGGGGTCTCATACATGAAAGGGAGTTCCACGTGTTTTTAAAAAATAACTGAAGGCTCTGGACAGGGCCCGCCTAGCATCTGGAGAGGTAATGACACCTCCTGGGTGTGACTCTGAGGATGATAGGAAAGTTCTCACTCTACCTATCTTCTAATCCCTTTCTTCTTACTGATACGTGACTAAGCACTCTTTAACAAGGGACAAAGTCCTTCCTCCCACCCTTAGAGAGAAAGCCTAAAGTAAAAGTACATGACCCTGTGTGGTTATTGGTTGATAAGGCTTCACCCAAATCACTTTTAATACAATAGGAAGAAAAGATAGCCTGCGGGGATCTAGGGATCTGAGGGTAGATTAGAGAGGAGGAAGGAGTACCCCAAAGAAAGGAAAAAGATGCAGAAAAGAACAATAGAAGGGATGCTGACAACAGACTACATCCACGGTACTGTTTTGCTTTGGGCTCGGTCTTTTTCTGAAAACCACAGTCGTCTTACTCTTGGAACTGAGCTGCATCCCAGTATTCACAGCCTCAGCTACGCCTCTCCGCTCGGCGGTCGGGTTTTGTGCACGGGATACTGGGGTGGGACAGGGGAGCTATGTACTTTCTGTTAACAGTTCCTTACTGGTGGAAGAGTCCTTGTGAATGCCTGCGCCTGGCATTCTGGAAGGGTCTGAGAGAGTGTGCTGTGAAGAGGTCAGGTGCAGGAGTAGAGAAGCACGTGAGCGTGACAGCACAAGAGGTGGGTCCCTGACTTTCCCATGTCCCTGCAGAGCACTGAGGCCCTGGGAAGGGCGAATGAAGGGATATGCTTAGAAAGGATCAAGTTCTGGTACAGCCCTTTCATTTTAGATCCACTCTGTGAGCCAGGGACTGGAGGAGAAATGAAAAAAGCCCTGCCCAGGTGGGACAGGAGTAGACTGTGAATGAGATTTCCTTTCAAGGGCTGATCCTCTAAGATCTGTGCTTTACCTGTGGGTTTGGAGTTAAGCTGGCACACAGAGGAGCCTGAGGATAGGTCCCCAGACACACTCCCCTTCTGAGGCCTCATCACGCCCCACTGGCCACTGCTGCCCAGGTACCCAGGCTCCAGGATTCTGCCCAGTTCTAAGCTGCCGCTCAGAGGAGAGTGGGGCTGGGCAGGGTTGAGGTAGTGGGAAGAGCTGGTTTCCAAATGGTTGCTTGGCAATGTAGCTGGAGGAGCAGGAGGGACAGTGCTGACACCTAGGCAGAAAGAAATATCAGTGAGAAACAAATGGGTTGGTCAGAGGGAAGGATTAGCAAACAGTGTGTGATTGCTAAGACTGGAGACTGACAGGGGAAAGGTGGGATGACGAGATCCCAGGGCAATGTGGAATACCAATTAGATGAAGACTCATAAGCTAGAGGTTACAACTTTTGCCCTTGTATTTCCTAGCATGAGACACATGAGGTAGAGGATGGATGCAGAATCTGAAACTCACCACTGTACACAAAGGAAAAATCCAGTGGCCCCACTCTTGGATCCTACTATAATTCCTCATGACAGAGTCCAAAGGAAGATCCAGAAGTAGGACTTAGCCCAAATGTTAGGGGTCAAGAGTACAAAGGGATATAGGATTGAGCTTACCTGTGAATAGGAATATCTATTTGCCTATGAGGACTAGCCTATCCCAAAAGCCAACCAGCCAATATTTCCATTTCTCCTTTGAAGTTTTCAGAGGAGAAAGGGGACATGAAATATATCTAGATATGGTGGCTCCAATTCTTTTGGAATGAAAATCTTTTTGCTGAGGTTCGGAAAGGTACTATGTAAGGCAAGTGGTTAGTTGGATCCCGTCCAATGTGATTCAAGGAACTGCAAAATGTCGTCACTCCTGTGTAAAGAATCATTGAACACTATTCCAAGGAGGGAGGGAGGATCTTTCCTTCCATGGGCTGATACTTTCATAGATACTATGGAATCATAGGCCTTTCCCTTGAGCTCCATCATCTGACTTCTCTGTAAAAAGAAGCCCAGCATGGGGGAGACAAAGAAGTGGGCAGGACCATAGTTTAGGAAAAAATTCAGAAGATTGCTTTCTTCCCAGGAATTATGAACTTGGTCAGCAGAACAGACAGGTAGCTCCCCCTCAGCAAACAGGAGTGAGGTCATTATTTTCTCTAACCAAGCCAAACTCCTCAGAGAGGTTAACGCAATTGCCACTTGCCAATTTTTATCTGTTTGTAACTGGTTCTCAAATTTGGCTACATACTGAAATCTGCTGAGAAAATGTAAAAATTATACTGATACTTGGACCCCAGGAGCTTTTGCCTTAACTGGCATAGAATACATCTTGAGCTATGGAGCAATGGATATTTTAAAATCATTTCAGGTAATCCCAATAGGCAACAAAGTTTGAGAAGTATTATCATGGGTCTCTCCTTTTCCAATTTGCAAAATACTTGATGTTCATTAGAATCACTGGCACTTAAGGAGGGAGATTAAAAACTTAAGCATCTAAATTTTAGTAGGCATTCAATGAAGACATAATTTCTTACCTATTTCACACATCCTTCAATCCCACCCTAACACAGGGCAAAGAGGGAAATCAGTGGTTGTAGACAGCCAGCTTACTTTTTAATCAAGGTCATGGGAGGTTCCAAGTCTATCTTAACAATGATTAGTATTCTCATGTTCCAGTCTCCCCTGGCCACACAGTACAGAGCACATGCCCTAAACCATGCAAAGACACCATACAGACTCTTACATAAAGAGATTTTAGCCCCACAGAGATCTGAAAAGCCACTGTGCACCACTGTCCACATGGAAAATTCATTCAAAGCAAACAATGAGTGCTGGTAAGCAATGGCCCCTTGGAAAGGATCATGCCTTCAGGTGGGGAAAGAAAGGGCTACAATCTTCCTCACCAAGGCTAGGAACACCCAAACTCTGGTCAACGGCCTCAGACTCGATGTGACGCCAAGTCAACCCACAATAACATGCTCTCCTTTCATCCTTTCCTTTGGACAAAGACAAGCTGACACATGTGGAAAGACAAAGGGAAAGGAGGCAAGGGAAAGAAGCGAACGTCAGAGAATACTCTTGCCTTTTGGCATCTGTTACCCACCAATTGTGGGTGCCAGAACTACTAAAGTAACAAGTTTTAGGTCAGAAACACCAGCACCTTCGACTAGTCTCTAAAGAGAGAGAAAAGATTGTTGCAAGGAGTTTCCAGAGTTTGTTCAGCTAAGCTCAGTGCCACACTGTAAACAGAGTGGTAACAAAACCATCCTAAGTGGAAAAGATATAATGGAAACATGGAACCTGGAGCAGAAGACAACATTCAAGCCCATCTCTCCCACTTACTAGTGACCTCAAACAAGTACTTTCATTTCCCTGAGCTTTTGTTCCCTGCACTGGCCTTGTCTGTGACACGGGAGTTTTGTGAGGCTCAAGTAAGACCTGGCTCATGTTGCTAGCTAAGCCCTCAACTGCTGTAAAGCTGGTAAGCAGAAGAGTTAGCCTGTTAGACTTCTGTGCCACAGAATGTACAAAACTCTCCTGAAAATGGTCTTGGTCTAGCTGGTTCTGGAAGTCAAACTGGGGGCAGACTAAACAAAGTATCCATTTCCAGGGTTGACAAAAGAAATAGGCTGTTCCAAACCTACTGGGGCATCAGGGACAGGGATACATCTGAAGCCAGGATGGCCTCTTAGAAAGAACACAAAGAAAAAAAATAAAAAAATAAGTAAAAATTTTCAAAAGATAGGGATACAAGTTCTTGGCTATGGTCTTGGGTCACTGGACACCCTTGCCGTGGTGACCCTTGTCATCAATCTCTGGCTCATCTAAGCTTCTTGACGGGCACAGAAAGTGGCTTTAAATTAATTTTAAACGTCTTTCTAGTTGTTGTTGTTGTTGCTTAAGGTACTGCTAGAGAGCAAATTCATCACGTGAGGGTTTTTTCCTTATTTTTTCTAAGCTATAAGGAATCACACACATAAGATTTATGATGGGGCATCCGGCCCATAAATATATCAAACCCTTTTCTAAAAGATGACTGTACACATTCCCTGCATTATGTAACTACTTAAGATCAATTATCCTTGGTAGTCACAGGACAGAGTTCATAATCAGACACCCCAGTCTATGCTTGTGTTTCTAGCTGCCCAGGTGTTACCTGTCCGGGGACAGGGATGGACCTTGTACAATAGGAAAGGGGCTTGATCACTTCCTCTTCCAAATCCCTCTACCACCATCCTCTTTGCCCCAACCTGATGACGTCAGGAACAGGAGGATACAATAGCCACGCAAAGGAGCCCACTGAAGGTAGCCATCCTTTTCAGGGCCACTTCATCCTGCATAGGCAAAACATACCATCCCTCTCCGACCCCCTACCAGTAAGCATTTCACCAGTCTGTCAGGGGTTCAGCATACTTGGTGGTGTCCAACACTGTTTGCAGTGTGTGAGCACCAAAGTCTAGAGCCTCGTGAACATATATACCTGTTAACTGATGAGACACACACACCAGAAAGATAACAGTAAATATATTTCCAAAAAAAGCAAGCCGAGCTTTCCCTCAGTCTCCCATTTGTAACGTGTAGTGCCATATTGCTGTTTTAAACCCTGCTGTCAAGCCCAAGCCATGCAGAGCAACACGGTGTGCAGGCACACAAATGCAGCAGGAAGTGCTCACTTTCTCCCAACTGCTTCTGCAGCATCTGCAGCTCCTGTTGAGCCTCGGCCAAGGAGACCACCGGTGTCTCACCGCAGCCAAGGAGGGGAGGGCCAGAGGGGCTGAAAGGCAGGAAGCTGGATGGAGCTGAGGGCAATGGTGCCTGGGGAAAGCTAGCCAGCTTGGGTATGGAGTGAAAATGAAAGCCTAGAAACAGAAAGTTAGGAAGGAGACATATCATTGAAAGAAAGGGAGAGAAAAGAATAGGTAAAGATTGAGAAGGCGAAACCACTCCCTGACCAAACATCACCCTGGGGAGTAGTCATCCAAGCTAAGACAGCCAAGGGTCATCATTGCTACCAGAGAGGCTGGCCTGGCTGACCCCTCCCACTCCTCCCCTGTCAGAGCTATCCTGCATATATATTCTATGTTCACTTTAAAAGAAATTGGCTATAGGAAGTCAGGTGGCATTACTAAGCCCCATCCCAGCAATGCTGGGTATGGACAGATCAGGTCAAGATGGCTGTGCCTGAATGCTCTCAAGGGCCCAGGGGGTGCCATTCCCAGCATGTACCATCTTTGGCCCTGGAACAAGACTCTCTGTATACTTAGAACTCCTCTTCTGAAAGCATCAGGGCCCATCCTGAGGAGGGCAGGGGTGGACAAGGGCTGTGAAGAACTGCATTAGTGCATGCAGTTCACGACTTTGATGGAAACAAACTTCAGAATCCCGAATCAATGTGTTCATTCATCACATCAAAAATAGAGGCCTTGGTGGAGTGGCTTAGACACAATGGCTTGCAAACCTGTCTGGGCATTCGAATCACTTAGGGAAAAACTTTTGTTACGTGCAGATTCTTTAGGCCTTAATGCAGACCTACAAAATTATAAATTCTGGGAGCAGGGCTTGGAAATTTACATTTTAAAAAAATCTTCCCAAGTGATCTTTAGCCAGGCCATCTACAGACAGATCCTTGGAAACCCTGGGAAGTTCCAATATTTGAATTTGTTTCTTCTTTCCTTAAAATAGCTATTGGGCAGGTAGCCAATGGAGGGAGCAGAAATCAAGACCGACTTGATAAGACTGTCTGATGTAGAAAACAATAATTACATTCTAAAACACATCCCTGCCCTGTGATGCTGACACCACATCAGATCAATACTGCAAAGACACCCAAATTGCCAAGTGACATAGCCCACGCTTCCTTTGTGGAGGCATTCTGATTTTAAAACCCTTGATCTTCTGCCCTGTTTAAACCCAAAACATTAAGCAATGTCTACAGCTCTGGGGTGAACAGCTTTTCCCCATGATCTCCTGGTCCAGCTGCTGCCTGCTTGGGCTCAGAAACTTTGAGCTCAGGCTCAGGAAGAGTCAGGACATTTCCTCTTCCTTAAGATTTTGGCTAACTTGCCCTCAGGAAGATGAGAGTGGCAGAAGAAAGCACTATGCCTTCTGGGAGCACCTCTACCCGAGTCAAACCTCACCACAAGCCACATTGAAGGCAGCCAGCCAGTTATGCTGGGAGGTAGGAGGTGGAGACAAGGCTTGCCCTTTCCCTGCCATCCCTGGAATGGAGTTGTGAGTGAACAGTGCACCCCTGGCAACTAAGCTAGGGCCTGTAAATGAATGTACCCCTTAACTGCCCCCAAGATATGCACTATGTACATGTAAAAGACTTCCAATCCATCATAAATCCACGAATGGTCATGCGCTATGGGCAGAATCTTGTCTGAGGATGTTTCAGCGTCCTCGGCTATGAAGTAAGTAGCACCACCTTTTGTAGAGGACCACTGTGCAGATTAAATGGGTAACGTGTAGGGGATAAGTAGATGTGAGTTTCTTTTTGTCCTTTGGCTGTTGTAATACTGGGAAAAACATTTTGCCTCTTTGTTCTCCAGGGTGAAATGAGACAAAAAAATGAAAATGTTTATTTAAAAATTGTTAGCCAACTGTTGGTTAAAATTGGTATGCAGATCAAAGACTATTGTAGATTAATTATTTTCTAAAATATTTAAAACAAAAAAAAATTAGACATAATTGGCAAAAGAGGATGGTCTCTTGATACTGCCCAGGATTTGATGCACATAGGCCCCTAACAGTCCAAAACTCTGTCCCTGAAGAAAAGTCAAACAGACAGCTGAGGAAGAGGGGATGAAGCCACTGCCCGTGGGCTGTTGCCTACCTGGATGGGCCTGGCTGGCCTCCTTGGGGGGATTCTGGGGGGTTGGCAAGCTGATGGGGTTGCTGCTGGATTCGGCCTTAACCCCCTGAGGTGCACTGGTGGCCGATGGTTTAGAAGACAATACAGCAGAATGACTTGAATGATGGATGGAATCTATAAAACCCATGAATGAAAGAAAATGTTTGGTATTCTACAGAGAACCGGAATGCTGGCCTTATGTTTAACTGGGGGTACCAGGGCTACAGTCTTGCTTTCAGGCACCAAGCACAAGCACTGTTATCAGTGTTCATTTTCTTGCTTGCAGATAGTTCCTTCAGTGAAGCAAACCACCTTAGGGGTGACAGAGGGGCTCAGAGCTCTGAAACCATGAAAATGGCACCTCCAAAAATACCAGGCAAGCCTAACAGCATCTATGAACATGCACAAATGCTTAGAGAACACTGCTCAGAAACTGCAAATAGCAAGATCATTGCAGGAGAGATGAGATCTTAAAGAAGGAGTCTTCCATCTTAAAGAAGGAGGTCTATCAGACAGAGTCACTGGGGAAGAAAACTCTGCCATGATCTTCTCACTCTCCCCACTGTGGCTCGCCTTGCGTCCAACAGCACATACATGCCAGTGGAGGCCAGGATGACAGAGGTAACTCGTAGGGTCAGGAGCAGGGCAAAGATCCTGATCCACTAGAGCTTGTGCTTGGCACTTGGTCTCAGAGCCATGTTCAGCCTGATACACACCAAGGTGGAGCTAGAAGGCCTGGTTCCCGAGATCTCCTCTCAGCCTACATAAAGATGGCACCACTCAGAAAGTGGAGGCTACCTGAGTGGCCGGGTGAAGCTTTCTTCTCTTCATACTGTGTGTACTCGCTGGCTATGTCCATGTCAGAGCAGGCTTCCAGCTCATCGGACAGGAAGGAGGTGCTGCTGGGAGAGCGGTGGGAGTCAGACAAGGCACGGCTGCTGGGGGGCGTGAGGGACTGGGCATCCAGCTTGGCCTGCAGGACTTCAATCACTTTCTCCTTCTCCTGTAGCTCCCTGCTGAGCCTGGTGGGGAAAGCGGAGACAACAGGTGAAACCAAGGTCACCCAGATCAACTAGCCCCGACTGTGGCTCATGAGAAAAACCACATAAGCCAAGGGGATCATGCCTGCAGAGAATAATCAAAATAATTAGTTTCCGATTATGGGTGGACAGTATGTAGGGTACAGATGGAGAGAGAACACTAGCTATCCAGTGCTCCAACCACATCATATGCTGAGGACTAGCGGAGACACAGCTAGCCCTCATTTTAAGGCCCTGCTGCTTAAAGTGTGTTCCTCGGAACAACTGCAGTCTAGAAGTTCGTTACCATATCCAGCAAGACAAGTACAAAAACTGAGAGTAAGCATTGAGAAAGACAGAACAAATCATGTCCCGACATCCAAGAGTGTAAGTGGAATCATGTAGTTAATTGAAGTACAGACCATGTATGTCTCTGTGATGGATTAGAAATAAAAAGAAAAAATAAAAACAAAATACCTTATCCTTTACCACAGATGTTTTGAGATTCTATTCTGAATTACCTGAGGGCCAGTGGCTCAAGTCCAGCTTGATCTTTCTCACTTTTATGATCCTCTGCAAACCAAATTCAGAAGGAAACAGTAAGAAACTAAACAGGTCCCACTTTACACATTACAAACACAGGAGCCTGCGTGGACACAGATAGTGATTACTTTATGCATGCATCCAGGAAAATTATTCTGGGACGCCTCAGGTTGTGCCTTTAGAGAAGTGACCTGCGCTAACTGGGTCACCATTATGACTGCTTCCACCCTAAAGCAGGGCAGAAAGTTTAAAATGTCTCAAGTTTAAATTATTTCACTGATCATGAGACACTTGCTCAGCTGCCCTCTGGAACACTCCAGCCTCCACGTCCTGCCGTAGACTGGCTCTTGGATACATGGCTGTGTTCTATCACGGCTTTTGTAAAGAACCAGCACTTGTCTCTGAGGTGATGACAAGTAGCCCTGTCCCACCTCTGCACCTGCCACCAGGAGATGGGCTGGTTGGCTCCAAAGATTGATCCTGCTGTACTCCCACAGGTGCTCTCCAGAAATCCTCTCTAGGCAAAGGGCTTCAGTGATAATCACTGTAACCCTTGAACTCCTCCAGCCACTGCCTAGACCACGTCCAAAAGAGCATGGTGCTTGATCCATACTTGAAGTACATGCATGTACAATACCATACTATAAATGAAGAAACAGACACCAAAAGGATAAGTCATTTGCCCAAAGCAAGTTGATGGCAGCATCAAGGCTAGAGCTTGGGTCTTGCAGTTTTTAGTTCAGGGCTCTATGCACTACAACAAGGCCCTTCAGTCTCATTTCCCTTTCTCCCCGTTAGCACCAGACAGATGCTGCCTCCTGCCCCAAAGGTCCCTTTCCATGGGTGATGACATTTCTACGGTTGTAACACAACATCTCCAACCCTGTGTACTCCTCTCAGTGCCCCCCACCAGCAATCTTCACCCTGTAATGGTTCCCAGGAGATGAAGGGGAAATAGGACCTGGGTTAAAAAGCTGCAAGGGACGGGTGGTAGCCAAGTGGGCCTGGAACTGTGGGCGTGCCTGAGAGTATTCCAGAGCCCTGGGGCCAACTTACTGGTGCTGAGTTTGCTGGTGAGCCTCTCTGTCAGCTGGCTTCCCTGGGCGAGTTGCTCCCGGAAGCTCTGCCCCAGGTAGTAATCAACGTCATTGCTCCTCAGGAGATCCTCAAAAGATTTTACTGTATCTTTTGCATGCTGGGTGAGAAGATAACAAATACCTCTCCCTTCTCGTATTTTTTGCCGCAGGTAGGATAGTTCTCGGGCCTGATCCTGAATCAGGGAATCATATTTCCTAATGCAGGAAAGAAGAGGAAAGAGTAGGTATAGAAAAGAGTGGATGATAAGTTATGGAGCTTCCGTAGAAATTTCTGTCAGAACATCTCTAAGGATCTCCGCCAAAACTGAATCCTGGCATACAAGCCATAGGAGGTATTTAACAGTAAATTCTGCCCTGAGAAACTGCTGAATCGAAAAATTTAGTATGCCACTATTCATCAACTGTTTTATACCTGTCAGTCATATGTCCAAAAATAACCATAAGGTCTGTGAAGGTAAAGACAGTGCCATACTTTACTCCCTTACAGCACCAGTATCATGTAGACTCATAGTAACAACTCAATAAATACTTAGAATCACTTAAAGCTAAGTCTGGATAGGACTTTTCATGTCTATTTCAAACACCATCTGATGTTTGAATTTCTTGGATACTATGATACTGTGGCAGACTGTATATTTGCAAAGATGGCCATTACACAATCTTGCATACCTTCTGATGGCAGCCACATGACAAACCCTAAAGTGAGAGCTACCCAGCTGAGCCCTTTCAACCTACAGAAGCATGAAAGATAATAAACTAAGTTTGGGGGTAGGTTGTCAAGTAGCAATAGATAACCAGGACAGATAACAAGATGGATGTCTACCCCGTGTTTTTCAACACAAAGTATTAATGACAATTATAATTATGGCAAATAGCATTGAGAGCTTAATATACATTAGGCACTATTTTAAGAACTTGTATTAATTCACTCAAACCTAATAACTACCCTTCGAAATGGGTTCTCTTATCCTCATTTAACAGATAAGGACAAAGGCTCAGAAAGGTTAAGCAGGTTGCATAGCTAGTAAGTGCTGGAGCTAAGATTTAAGCCCAGGCAGTCTAGGCTGGGTGTGGTGGCTCACACCTATAATCCTAGCACTCTGGGAGGCCAAGGCAGGAGGATCGCTTGAGGTCAGGAGTTCGAGATCAGCCTTAATAAGAGCAAGACCCCATCTCTACCAAAAATAGAAAAAAGTAGCCAGATGTGGTGGCGTACGCCTGTAGTCCCAGCTACTTGAGAGGCTGAGGCAGGAGGCTCACTTGAGCCCAGGAGTTTGAGGTTGCAGTGAGCTATGATGATGCCACTGCACTCTAAGCTGGGCAACAGAAGTCTCAAAAAATAAAAAAAATAAAAAATAAACCCAGGCAGTCTGATTCCAGGCTACTACTATACTATACCACATATATTGTCACTTTATAATACATTCCTAAGAGGAAATCCTAGAGACCTAGTATCACCCAGACACTGGCCACTATCCAATGCCCTGCTGGTTCCTACCTTATTCCTTCCTCAAGCCTAAATTTACCATGTGAATTAAATGTCCTTCTGATTATCCTATATTCTTTTTTCCAACTGCCTGAGCTACCATACTCTAAGCACTAACTTAGACATCATCAATCAGGTAAGGACCAAACAGTACCCTCCTTACCCAGGCCACGAGGCTGATCTCAGCTCCTCGGCCAGCTTCCCTTCTAGTCCGGTTTTTGGGAGCTGGGCCTCCAGCTGGGATACTCTCTGGATGAGACTCTCCAGATCCTTTTTGGCCTGAAGCCCTGGGGGGTAGAAAGCCCCAGTGCCATCAGAAAGCCACTCCTCATCTTCATCAGTGACACTATGAGGTGAAGACCCCTCGAGGGTGCCAACAGCCCTCAGCTTCCGGGGTCTTTCCAGACTAGATGAATAATCGCTTGTCACAGAGAGGGACCGAATACGGCTCTTGAGGTTCTGAATGACCTTGTTGGCATTCTGCAGCTGGGACTTCAGATCTTTGATGTCCTTTTGTAGAAAAGAGATGTCTTCTGACTTTCCATATGCCTGGAACTCTTCCTGCTTCCCTCGCTGGCTCTCCAGGGGCTTCTTCCCAGGGGGGCTGGCCAGTGCCGAGCCCTGGCACCGCTGCTCAGAGCACAGCCCCTCCATCAGGACCATTTCCTTGAGGCTGTCGTGCTCCTCACACTCTGAAAAAAGACAAAGATGTCTTCCTGAATAAAAGCTGGACATGCTGCTTTGGCAACTCCCTTCAAGAGGAAGTAGGTTTGGTCACAAAAACAATAATTAGTAGGGCAAAAGTTGAAGCAGTACTTTATTCAGCTCTGACACTGTACTAGGCATTCAAATACAGTATTTCTTATCCTCCCAACATTCCTGCAAATTAGGTAGAGCCACTTTCTATTTTATTGACTGGGGAACAAAAACTCAAAGAGAAGTAAACTAGCTTGTTCTCGATCACTCAAACTAGCACAAAGCAGAGTCAGAATTCAAATCCTCCAATGTCCTATGTTCATTCCACACACATTGATGCCTCTTAAATAAGACATTAACATGAGCTTTACATATTTAGGATGGCCACAAAAATGTAGGACAAGCTATTCCTGCAGGATGAAAGTTTAACACTCTCCAAATATTACTATGATTTAAAAGTTTATTGGGTGACAACCCTGTGTGAAAAATAGAAATAGGAAAATAAGACTTCAAAGACATGCATCAGCATATTAACAATGGTGTATTAGGGCAGTGGTAGTCAGAATGACAATGGATATATAGCATTTTACCAGGTTCCAGGCATTTTCCTAAAGTGTTTTAGAAGAATCTGCTCATTTAATTGACATTAGTACACAAAGTGGTAGGCAATTCCTTTATTACCATCTTAACATGAAGAAACAGGCATGGAAAAGTTCACAAAGTGAGATTGGAACCAACCAGTCTGGCCCCAGGATCTTTGCTCTTAACTGCTGTACTACACTGCCACAAGGGTGAGAAATTGCCAGTGCTTTTCTCCTCTTCTGGGTTTCAATTTGGTGGGTGGCTCTATGCTATGGTCCCTTTATACAACAAAATTGTGTTTAACTTACGGCTTGCATGTCCCCCAAAGCTCATTTGATCTCTTCCTTAATAAGTAGGCCTTAGTATTTCTTTCTATAACAATCAATTAGATAGAACTTTATTAGTAGTAATAGCAGTATGCCAAAAATGAATTGCAGAAATTCAAATTCACACTCAGTCTCATTTTGGGCAAGAATTCTCCTCCAAACTTCCTGTCCTTCTCTGGTCCTGTGTCCCCTTCAGCCACAACACCCTCTCCCCACAATCGTCTGGTGTAGGACTGGCCAACAGCACCCAAACATGACAGCTGACTCCAGGGAGGGAAGGTGAGCCCCATACCCTATTCTCTTACCAGGACTGGTAGTCTCCTCCCGCTCAGCCTCATTCTCACTTCGGCCACAAGTCTCATAGCCCAGGTCCTGGAGGTCTACCTGGACCTGCTTGCTGTCCTGCTTCACCAAGGACTCACCTGCTCAGGAAGAAACAGCAGATGTTACAGAATGACTGAATTCTCACATACACCCTCAACCTCAGTGACACGTACCCTGGCCTTAAGGAGCAGAGAGGTTAGGCCTAGAGCAGGAGAAATGCTTCTTTGGACTTGTAGGAGAAAAGACCACATGCTCCAGGCAGCAGGACTTCCCTCCACCAGAAGGAAGCTGCAAAGCTCGCCTTCAGATAACCTATGCTCAGTTGGGACCAGACATCTGTAAATTGGGAATTGCATACTATCATCTCTGGAAGCCCCAGTGAAGCCAGAAAGTGCTTTATCCATAGGGGCTCAGTAAATATTTGAATGGAGCTGAACTAATTTAGAGTCCCAACACATTTAGATCTGCACTGTCCAATAAGGTAGTTACTAGGCACATATGTATACTTTATATTAAATTAATTAAAATTAAATAAAATAAAATTTCTAACTTGCACTAGCTACACTTCATGTGGTCCATAACCACATGTGATGTAGATATAGAATGTTTCCATCAAGTTCTGTTGGACGGTGCTGATTCTAGACCAACAACAATTTGTTTTTGAAGAATCTGATATGGTGCAAAGAGAAGCAGAAGAAGGACAATCAGCACACGCTGAGAGAGGTAAGGTAGTTTATTGGCTACTCCAGACATCA
>CAUYSK010034256.1:0-17864 GCA_963575035.1 Avahi laniger
ATTCATATATAATCTATGTCTTTATTTCTGGTGCCTAAAACATAACTGTTTTCTATCACAATATCCATTGCCATGGAATTTTCTTTGAATACAAATGGAACCTTTGCTTCCTAAGAACCTTTTATTTTGCACTTTGCCAGAGGATCAGCTCTCAGAATTGAATCAAAAGCGAAGCTTTGTGGAGAAGTGTGTGATCCCAAAGCACAAGAATTCTCATGTTTCAAGCTATGAGTTTCTCAGCACAAGAGTAAGAACCCTTAAATTTGAAAGAATTCAGATTCTCTCAGAAATTTTCATTTATGGTAGAATAAAGGTCAGGAGATGTCAAGTGGTTGTTACTAACTGAGAATAGAATATTTCCTAGCTCCAAAAATTCTTTTCAAAGCAAATATGTACATTTGATACCTGCAAGTTTTGAATGTGCAAATATTGACTCAGCAGATAGATGAACCCAGATTGAACATGCTGTGTGTGTTTTTTTTTTTTCTCAAGGGTTGGGCCTGTTGTGACTCTGACTAAGGGTTACATATTTTTTCCTCCCCTGATGAATTTTCTAGAATAAGACGGTTTCTCACCCTTGTCTCCAGAATGTAAAACATCTGTGTAAAATGCTAAACAGACTTTTATCACCCAGAGTCCCCCTTTGGGAAGAGGCTCAAATCATGGTTTTTGTGTGGCAAAGTTGTAACATGTAACCAAAATGTTTGTACACCCATAATATCCTGAAATAATAAAAAAAGAAGTTCATTTTATGGTTTAGGCTAAATACCTGTTTCCACTGCTGTATCTTTTTTAATGACACTGCTAGAAGATTTGATGGGACTCTCCAAGTTGTTCTATTCATTTGGTTTTTAGCATTTTTTATTTTGGGACTGGTAAAAGAGACAGCCTTCACAGAGGGCAAAGAACCTTGAATGGTGGAATTTCAAAATGCTTTCAGTTAGTTCTGGATAAAACAAGTGAGGAGAAAATGTACACAGAATCCTACACTGTAAAGCAGTATACTTGGATAAAATCACAAACTCTATGGTGGTATTCAAAGTCAGTTGTTCTTGGATATGATGTACCAAGGAAGGTACTTGTGGTTGAATCATTTACATCAACAGGTAATGATTATCAGGGAGAGCCATGATTTTGTACCACCTAAAGTTTTCACCTTTAAAGTGCAGAACAGATAAATCATTAGGTAATTTACTTGACATAGCATTAAGTTTTATAAAAGCCCATAAAATCATCTTTGAAAAAGTTGATTACATCATGAGACTTTTTTTTTCTTTTGAGACAGAGTCTCACTCTGTTTCCCAGGCTAGAGTGCCGTGACATCAGCCTAGCTCACAACAACCTCAAACTCCTGGACTCAAGCAATCCTCCTGCCTCAGCCTCCTGAGTAGCTGGGACTACAGGCACGCGCCACCATGCCCGGTTAATTTTTTTCTATATATTTTTAGTTGTCCAGCTAATTTCTTTTCAATTTTAATAGAGACGGGGTCTCACTCTTGCTCAGAGCTGGTCTCAAACTCCTGAGCTCAAACGATCCACCCGCCTCGGGCTCCCAGAGTGCTAGGATTACAGGCGTGAGCCACCACACCCAGCCATGAGACATTTTTAAATACATAATTTTAATCTGTGGTGTACCTGTAGTTATTGGCACTAGGTGTGTATACAGGCTACCAGTTTCTTGAGAAAACAGGAAAATTCTTCATCCCTAAAAGAACTTGCCCACCCACATCCCACTGTTTTTGAGCAATGTCTGTATGTGGCCCCTAATCCCTGCCAGAAGGAAGCTGTAGTTGAGCTGCACCTGAGGTCTTGCTTTCCTTGTACATCTGAATCTTAAGGATGCAGGCTTCAGGCTGTCAGTCTCCTCCTGCTCTGTTTCTAGGCATATGTTGTCTTGAGGATGTGGATCCAAACAGGGACACAACAATTTATTTGAATTAACTGTGTGTTTAATCAAATCTCAAAATCTTACATGTGCAGACATAGCATTACACTAGGAATTGACAACCACCCTCCATAGTAAGTACTGTGGGTGGGATTAGCCCCATTTTACAGATGTGAATGTGTTTTACAGAATGTGAATGTGCTGCCAAAGAGGCCAAGGGGGCCAGGCGGCAGTGGCTCATGGCTGTAATCCTAGCACTCTGGGAGGCCGAGGCTGGGAGGCTGAGGTGGGTGAATCGTTTGAGCTCAGGAGTTCAAGACCAGCCTGAGCAAGAGCAAGGCCCCATTACTACTAAAAATAGAAAGAAATTAGCTGGACAACTAAAAATATATATATATAAAAAATTAGCCGGGCATAGTGACGCATGCCTGTAGTCTCAGCTACTCGGGAGGCTGAGGCAGGAGGATTGCTTGAACCCAGGAGTTTGAGGTTGCTGTAAGCTAGGCTGATGCCACGGCACTCTAGCCAGGGCAACACAGTGAGACTCTGTCTCAAAAAAAAACAAAGAGGCCAAGGGTTGTGCCCAAGGTCCAACTTCAGTTCTCACATTCCTCAATTCTTTCGCTGTTTAGCTATGATTGTCATGGCAAGGTCTCACAGAGCTTGAAATTCCTGGCAGTAATACTGAAAATCAATTCCTAGAACATTATTTTTGGAGTGAACAACTAGGTTTCTGGAAATTTTGGAGGTTAGAAGTAGAAATCCTGGTTTTTTGAAAGGATATCTCACATGTGAAACAGCCCCATATTGCCCCCTTATGGAACTTTTGATATTTGCAAAATTCTTTTCTGAATAAGTCTTTCATTAAAATGAGACAAATAAAACAGGATTTATAGTGTTAGCCTTTCTCAAGATGACATGTTATCTTACATTTTTGTATATTAAATCAACTGTCACAGAAATTTAGCCAAATTGAAGAAAAATGTGATTATGGGTAAGTCTACAGAAAACTTCTCTGTGTTAATTTCTAACTACACTCATAGCCCCTTTAACCATATCCTCATGACTGACCATTTTGCATATTTTAAAAAAATGTATCTAACAAAATGGGGTGGTGTTCTCAATATTTTACTAAACTTGGAGAATACAACAGTGGTTTATTTTAAGTCTTGTATTTGTGAGATGTTTGGAAATTTGGTTAAGTTTTTAAAAAGTGGATATGAATTACAGCTCTGCTACTTAATGCCTGCATAACCTTGGGTAAGACTCTCAATCTCTTTTAGTCTCAGCATCTACCTCCGTGAAAGGGTGAATAGTGCCATTTGTGAAGCATTTAAAACCATTTCTGGTGCAGAGTATGAATGCAAAAGTAATAGTAGAGTGGTTGTTGCAATAGTAAACCCTGGTTCTTAACTCTTCAATTATTACATGAGGAGATGGTACCAAGGAACTCTGAGGTCCTCTCAAGTTCTTACATCTCTGCTCCTCTGGACGCAGGAGAAACAGAGGAAGAAGAAGGCACCATGAGCAGTGGTTTCATCTCTGTCCTCCTGGGAAGGTCTTTCCCTCCCCACAGCTTCTGGGAGGAGCAGGAGGTTCAGTCTGTAGTAATTTTCCGGCAGGGACTACTGGTTTGGGCCACAGTTTCTGAGTCCTTTGTGGAGTTAAATGCAACAGGGGCTACCTCAGATACCAGAACCTGCGAGGGGAGTGAAGCTAGTTTGCCCTTAGCAATAGCTGGGAGGACTATAGGTTTGTGAGGCGGTCACTGACTGGAGAAAGATTCGGCAGGGAAATGGGAGCAGGTGGTGCGGGGTGAAAGTGCCTGAGAAACGGACTGGAAGGAGGCACAAGTAAGGGACTGACGGCAGGGAAATCTGCCCTTTGTCCCAGGGTCTCAATGTCACCTTTATCAAAAATAAATACAGACAGACATTACATGAAGCGATGAAAACAGATTTTATTCAGTATCTACTGACAGTTGGGGAAAGAGCCGAGCTCCACTGGAATTTGTGCAGAGGTGGCTGGGTGTTTTACTTTTTATTTTTCCAGTAAGATTTTATCGTTTATGTTTTAAAATTACCTATAAAAACTTATAATATGCAATACTTACATTATTTGATCAATTCTATTTTTGAGCTTTACTGTGGTTTAACTGATATATAAAATATTGTGCACATTCAGGTACGTGGCTTGACACATATGCAGACACCCAGGACGCCGTCACCACGTGAAGCGCAAAGAGGGTGGGAAACAGGAGCACTGGGCTCCAGCGGAAGTTGCAAAGGGCCGCTCGATGTGGATGTGACTGGGCCCCTGTGTCTGCTGGCTGGCAGTGGCCAAAGCCAGGATTCTAGTCTGATGGTTACATTGCAAAGAATGGCTTTCAGGTCCTTGAGAAAGAGAATCCTGAGTTGCAGGAGATGCATGTACATCTCAAAGGGACAGAGGAGGGATTCGCAATTAAGTAAGCCCTTCTTAAGTAAATGCCCTAAGAAAAGGTGATTAGGGGCCTTCAGAACAAACAAAATTCTCCTGGCAGCACTGAGCTTTCTCAGGCGATCATTTCAATGTAGGGCTGGGGCCATCCTAAGGACATGGCCTTCCGCTGCCAGAAGCCGGGCTGGAGTTTGGATCTCTCTTAGTGCAGAGGTTCGGATGGAGCTGTTCTGTGCTGAGAGTTATGCAGTTCTTACCATGAGGCCTTCTCTAACCATTTTAAGCCCTCATGGGGTCAACTTTGATGCCATGTAGAAACTGTAGGCAGTTAGCAGTTCATTCATTCATTCCACAAATATTAGTTGGGAGTCTTCAATGTGGTGGGCATAGCTCAAAAGTCACATAATAGAGTAGTCACCCCTGCCCTCACAGATACAGAAGGGAAATGTTGAGAGTGGGGAATATGTAACAGAGGGAATGGCCTAAAAAACAGCAAAAATATTTTCTTCCTCTTTAAAATATCCTTCGCTCCTTTTTGAGAACTAAAACCTGCATCCCTGCCTCAGGTCAGTGGTTGGGAGGAGCAGGGTAAGTCTTTTGCTCTTTGTGCTATGGGAGATGGCTCAGCCTAGACCTGGCAGAGGGAGGTCCTGGGTGGACGTTACGGGATTGTCTTCAGCAGAGATGGAACGATTAGAATCATCAACTGTGGCTGCACAGAAATTGCCTGAAGCTGATAACCTGCCCTTTAAAAGCTTTGTATTTCTGCTTATTATTAGGATCATGGCATTTTTCAGATAGAAGTATCCATTCTCCTCCTTTGCCAGCAAAGTAATAAACTTCTCTTTCCTTCTCCTCAAACCATTTGTTCTTGTTCTTCTGATGTGGCCTCAAGGACAATTGCCAAGCTTTCAGTAGCAGTCAGGGCATCTTAGAACTGTTTGTATTGTTCACTAGTTCTTTCACTTGTATTATCATCACCTTAACTAAATTGATAGCTAATTCCTTTGAGAGCAGAGACACAGTCTTATTCTTGTATATTCCGCACTGAATATATAATTTAGCAGAGCCCATTATTTAGTCATTTAAATTTATTCAGCATAATTGAGCAATACAATATATAAAGAAAAATATTTTGAAACAGAATTTGAGTAAATTGGGAGTTAAGTGGAAAAGAGAAGAAAATGACAGCATTGAAAGGACGAAAGAGTTTTTTTATAGGCCCTTTTTTTTACTTTTATATTTTATTACAGGGTCTGGAGAATTTGATTTGAAAAAAATCGCTTTTAAAAAATAAAAGTCTGAAGACCATTGATCAATTTTACAGGCCCAGAGAGGTGAAGTCAAACAATGGGCTTCCCCTTGAGCTGATCATGCCTGATGATGAAGCCAGAGTGGGCACCGCTGCTTCAGGCCGAGCCCAGGCTGAAGGCACCCATTTCCTGTTTTGGATCCCAAGTCCTTTGAACTCAGAGGAGCAGGTCAGAA
This sequence comes from Avahi laniger, assembly GCA_963575035.1. Classification (NCBI taxonomy): domain Eukaryota; kingdom Metazoa; phylum Chordata; class Mammalia; order Primates; family Indriidae; genus Avahi; species Avahi laniger. The sequence continues at coordinate 5,813 of CAUYSK010034256.1, forward strand.
GAGGTCTTCAAAGGAGGGAGTCACAGTGTAGAAGATGAAGGTTGAGGAGAAAGCTCTGAAGGGGTTTCGACTTAGACATCGGAACTGCTCTCTGTCCTTTAGAGATTGGAATTTGATGCCTAAAGAAGTCGTATCCTTACTGGTCTTTTTGACAGGCGGAAGAAACTAAAATTAGCCCTGAGGGTGCTACCTTCTCTTATTTTTGAAACATTCTAAAAAATATTTGATATTTGCTTCCTTAAGTACAAGGGAGGAATGAATCTCTGGGATACATCATAGAGGTGATATTAAAGCTACACTTTTTTTGTGTGTGTCTGATTTAACATTGCTGAAAATAGTAAAAATTTCTACTATTTTAACATGTATCCAAGGCTAAGAATAGATATAAAGAATTATATTTTTTCTAGATGCTAGGGATATTCTCAGATCTTGCCAGCTCTGCAGCAAATGGAGGAGGTGGTTCTTGGATAACAGGCTTTCCTGGAGGGAGGCCAGGCTGCAGTTGGCCGAGCTACAAGGCTTTCATCTGAGGTGTTGGCAGGAGGGCTTCCTTCCACCACTGTTTTCCTCACCTTTATTTCTAAAGGAAGGCCAAGGTTGGGCAAGGTTCAGGGCTGGCGCAGAGCTGTGTCACAAGCTGTGAGACACAGGGCTGCTGTTACAAAGATGCATGCATTTTATCTAGCAGCCTTTTCCCCTAAAATATCCCCATCAGGTCTTCTATTTCAGTGATTCTCAGCAGGGTGATTTTGTCTCCCAGAAGGAATTTAGCAGTATTTGGAGACACTTTTGTCACAATTGGGGGAGGTTTGCTACTGGTATCTAGTGAGTAGAGGACGGGGATGCTGCTAAACATCCTACATTGCATGGGGCAGAACCCAAAACAAAGAATGATCCAGTCCAAAATGCCAGTAGTGCCAAGGTTGAGAAACTCCATTCTGTATCTTGAGACATGAAAACCAGTTCCTTGATTAGTGTATTAACGTCTTAGGACTCAAACTGTGGTCCCCAGATACCAACATCACTTGGGAGTTTGTGACAAATTCAGACCTTCAGGTCCCTCTCTGGACACTGGATCAGAATCTGCATTTTAACAAGATCCCCAGGTGATGAATATGTGTGTTCAATTTTGAGAAGCACTGATAACCTTCTGTGAGAACTACAGAGGGCAAGGCAGTGTGACCAGTGCTTTGACATGACTAAATCAGAAACATACATGTTACCGAAAGCTTGGCACTTGTCCACGAGGCTGAATCAAAAGAAAGGACAAGTGGCTCGAGGAGAAGGAAAGAGAAGTTTATTACTTTGCTAGCAAAGGAGGAGAATGGATACTTCTGTTTGAAAAATGCCATGGTCCTAATAATAATCAGAATTACAGAGCTTTCAAAGGATGGGTTCTTAGTTTCAGACAATTACTGTTCAACTACAGTTGATGATTCTGATTGTCCCATCTCTCTCCTGATCTCTACCCAGGACCTCCCTTTACTAGATCTGGGCTGAGCCATCTCCTATAGCACAAAGAACAAAAGACTTACCCTGCTCCTCCCAACCACTGGCCTGAGGCAAGGGTGCAGGTTTTAGTTCTTAAAAAAGAGTGCAGGATGTGTTAAAGAGACAGAAAATATTTTTGCCATTTTTTCAGGCCATTCCCTCTGTTACATATTCCCACTCTCAATATTTCCCTTCCATATCATTGGGAGGAGGGTTGACTGCTCTGTTATAGACAGTCCTGGCCCTGCTTAGGTAATGCCTTTAAATTCACAAAAAGTGACTTGTTCTCTATCTCTTTTTTTATTTTCATTGTAGTTTCTTCTACTTCTCTGCCATCTTTTCCTCCTTTTTTCCCTTTCTCCTTTTCTCTCTTTCTTTTTTTCTCTTCTAGTCACTCTGTCTTCTTCATCAAAGCTGTATACATTTATCTTTATCTCACATGTGTGCATTCCTTTTCTAGGTCTTTAATTTTGTGTCACTCTTGATACAAAAAAAAAAAAGGCAGACACTTACCTCTTTAATTAAAGGAAATTGTCCTAGAGGGAAGAGTGGGTAGAGTCTGCAAGGGCAGCCATACTTTCTGAAACTCAATAACACAATTAAATCAACCTTCCCTCAGTGGTAAGATATTAAAAAAAAAGCAATAAAGCTTATCCAATACTAATTTAATCAGAAGTCCCTGCAATCAGTCTCTTTGACACACCTTTTGTCAACATAGCTTTAGGTTTTGAATAGGCAATCTGAAACTCGGGAAATTTACCATATTGTCTTATCAGCAAAATTTCTGCTGAATCTAGGTATAATAATAGAAGTGATTACAAATAAAATTTAGTCTGCACACCATATCAATGTACCATAAAATTTGGAATCCTTAAAGTATCTTATTTAGAAATTCTTTTCTCTTTTTTTTTAAGTTTTTATCTGTGTCATGTTCACCATCTATTAGTTTAATGATTCTGTCTACAGAAAATATGAGCTAAAATTTTAAGTTATTAAAATAAACTTCAGTTGAACTTGATAAACATTTACTAAGCAGTTATTGTTTACAAAATGTAGAATAGAATTGTGGAAGATGAAAAAAGATACGATCTTTATCCTGGTTCATGATTTTTGTGTGTGTGTGTGTGTGTGTGTGTGTGTGTGATGGGTAAGAGTATGCAGGGATTTGTTCATGATAAGTATTAATACAGATACCCACAAAGAACTACAGGAGTTTATGAAAAAATATTCATGCCTAGTGTTTCTTTGTTATAGAAAAGTAGATTTTGAAATATAAAGAAAATGACTGAAGAGGTTTCAGTTCCTAAAAAGCTGTGGTTTTCTCCATGAGATTTTACGAACTGGTTAAAAATTACATCAAGTTTCAGGGAAGTTTAACTAAGGAACATAAGTAGGCCTGATATCCTGAGAAAATTACCACCTCTATTTATGTTTGTTTTTCCCAGAATTTCTTCATACTTATATTTTTAAATGCATCTTATCACTTCTCCACAACTTTTTATTTTTTCCTATTTAAAACTACAGTGGTACCAAAGCAGAGCTCTATTCTCTTTGATTGTAGATTTGAGTCATACATGGAAGACAATGAAACTGTTATGTAAGCATCGAAAATAACCTGTTAAAAACAATATGTAATGGATCTTTTATCTATTTAATTGAAAAAAATGATCTTGTTTAAAATGACTTTTTAAGATAATGCCTGTAATAGTCATTATGTAAATTTCTTTACCTGGTATCTATTAAGACTTTAATAATAAGGCTGTAGAAATGATCACCACCTTTTCCCTGAGATCTAATCAATACGCAAAAGGATATATGCTACCCGGAAGTGACAAGTAATGGGAAAGTTGGTCCTTTTGTTCATACCCTGTGACCTTGCAAATGACTGTGCCAAAAATTACATCAGTATTTGGATGAATTCCTAAAGAAATTCAAATGAGATTGAGTCATACTGAAGCTTTAGTCAATTAGGCAATTGCATTAAGAAATTCATTTTTAAAAAAAGCTAGATAAAACTGGTTTTATGTGATAAGTTTATAGGTCAGGGCTCATCTTTTGAAATTGGAGGGTGTGTCTTCACCATGCAAAGTTGAAGATCAATCCTTAAAGTAATTATGGATGTGTGTTCACCATCACATAAAACGAGTCTATTTCATTAATCTGGTCTTGAATTTTCCAAATCTGCTTTTATGTTCCCCAAATTCTACGAGTTATTTACTCTCTGAATTGAATCCTGTGTTCACTTCCTCATACATGGCTTTTCTGCAGCCTCCAGTCCCTTACTGCTGGCTTGCTGTGGGCTCCGCATCAAACACGGAGAAACTGGTTAGGTGGTTTTCTTGTTTGCCTGTTTTATGAGATACTGAAGAAGCCTCAGTGGAATGCTGAAGGTGCACGGGTAACTTAGGGACTACAAGCTGGTAAAGAAGCACTTCTGCTTCTGAGAAAATGTATGTAAAGGAATCATATTTTGGAAAATACTAAACAGATTTTTGTCTTGTTTTGCTCTAGAATCATTTCTTTCCCCCTGGGGACTGAACCCTGGTCTTTTTCTTTGCCTAAAATATTCCTTTCTAAGAGGACCTGGTAAGTCATGCCTACAAATGATAAAATCTCAGTAAGTAGGTTTTTATGATGCAGTTTACTTCCCAACCTGATTCTAGTATAGCATTGCATGAAGGATAGAAGATGTTTATCTTAACTCAAGCATTCCTTTCCTCTGATTCTGGGTCTTTTGGATGAAGCCTAACTCTTTCAGCCAATTGTCAACTAAGGAATCCCTGAACCCACCTGTGACTTTTAAGCCCCCGCTTTGAGATGTCCCACTGTTTTGGGCCAAATCAATGTACGCCTTCCATGTGTTGACTTATGACTTTACCTGTAACCTCTGTCTCCCTGAAATGCATAAAACCAAACTGTAACCCAGCCACAATGAATCTACTTGCTCAAGGCTTCTTGGGTGTGGCTCTGGGCCATGGTCCTCAAATTTGGCTCAGAATAAATCTCCTTTAATTATTTGACAGAGTTTGTCTTCTTTTCCATTGATATTTCCTTCCATCTTGCACCTTCAAACCTGAACCATGAAGTCACAAGCTTCAGATAAGGGGAGGGTGGGATCCTTCTGGGCAAAGAGGTCAGTTGCATCCTACCTGACTGAGTGTATCACCAATATTCTCACCCGTTAAATCCTGGACAGGATGGAAGGTAGAGAGGAGGTCACAGGCAGAGGGAGCAGATGGCGAAACAGGTGTCTGCATGATCCTCTCTAGACCACAGCGCCGGGTGCGGAGACATTTTAGGTAGGATGAAGGTAGAAGGAAAGGAAGAGTGGCTTTTGCCTTGTTTCTGTCAGGAAAAGAGAAAATCTCACAGAGGTTCTTCCCATAACAATGTGGGCCACTGTAGGGGCAGGTAGGCCTGATTCCTCAGAATACCTCCTGTTTCTATGTTTCCATGATGTTACAGAGAGCTATCTAGATAGCTAATGATATTGGTGAGTAAGCTTATGGGAATGGTATTAATGTGTGAGGGGGCAGGCAAGTTGACACCCTCAGCAAGGGTGGGGTTGCCCAGCTGGGCTGTGCATAGAGTGGAAATCGAAGATCAGGCTTTATCAGGGCTGTCACTCTCCTGATCCAGCTGAGAAGACCTGACAGTCCCTGAGGCCCAGACCTAAACATTAGATGCCAGGTGGGGTCTCCAGTGGCTAGGAGGAGAAGCTGGAAGGCAAGCAATGGTGTGTGTGTGTTTGGGTGTGTGTGGGTTCGGTACTTGGGCTCCACCATCATTCAGTCAGCCACCGTCTCAGAGAGGAACAGAGGAAGTGTAAGAAATTTAAAATACTCAGCCTTCTCAGAAAGCCCTAGTTAACTCAAGATACTTTTTATCTAATGGAACCTATTAATTGGATGAAATTTCTATTTTTTTTTCTTTCTTAGTGTGGTAGGAGTCGGCAAAGTATCAAAAGTTATAGAAAATGAAATAAGAAGAGGCCTTTCAGTACACAACTGAGTGCTGCTGTATAGGTGTGGCCCACACACCTTGGGGCCCATGCATGTCATTTACATAACTGAGTTTTTTCAGAGTTTCAGGAATTTCAATGTTGTAAAACCATGTAGTAAATTTACAGTGGTAGACAAGACAACCACAATTGTATCATTGCTGTGTGTAAGCTTTTTGCAACAAGAAACTCTGCTCTGTAATCTTGGGAAGCATGACTCCCTGTGGCGAGATGATGGGGTGCTACTGGGTTTGGTGCTCCCTAAATGGAGCCTAACGAGCTGGAGAGGGCTGTGCTGGCTCCTTCTCATTCTTCTGCAGTGAACTTGCTGTCCGTCATCTTCTTTCCACCTCCAAGCTCACTCTTCCTGCCTTTCTGTGTTCAGTGAGCTCTATGTCCCTTGTCAGAACTGCTAGGTGGCAGGCTGGGCCTGGGCACCCCAGAACAAGGACCTCTCAGAGGAATCCTCTAATGTGCACATAACTGCAACTGTCCCTGGAAAGAGCTCAAAGCCACTTCCCACGAGGACAGGACATTTCTTTTATAATACCTGTCCAAACAAGGGGATAATCAGTCTAAACAAGTGGTTTTCACTGGTTCATTTCAGTTTGTTTTTCAGTGCTGCATTGGAAAGCAACATTCCCAGTTTTTTAGGGAACTATCATTTTTCCCTCCTCTTAAGTGATTTTTACTAATCTATCATCTTCACTGTCAAGTATGAGAATCAAAGTGCAGCATTCTTCATTCTAACCTGGTGGGTCAGGGTGGACCAAGGGCTGCTGTGTAGAGGGTGCCCCTTGATCAGATGCACTTCCTTGCTGAGTCCCCGTGTCCTGTACCACAGGCTCCCAGGTTATCATTAGAAGTCAGAGCTGGGAGGTGACCAGTGGCCTGGGGTGGTGGGGAGCCTCATTCCTAGCTCTACCCACTGCTGTTTCTCAGTCTCAGCTCAGTGGACATTTGCGGTCTGGTCATTCTCTGTGGTAGGGACTGTCCTGTGCATCGTAGGATGCTCAGCAGCATCCCTGGCCTCTACTCATTCATTGCCATTAGCACTTCCCTGGTGGTGACAACCAAAAATATCTCCAGACATGGCCAGGTGTTGTCCCCGTGTGAGATCCCCTGGCCTAGATGAGGAGCCCAAGCAGGTTTGATGTCCCGCTGCCTCACGGTGTGCTCAGCTCTGCTTGAGTCGCTGGGCAAGCAGCCCCAGGGAGGGAGAGACTGAAGGCAGGGAGCTCACAGTCTGACCATCCTTCAGTCCGCTGCAGGACCCCAAAAGGAAAAGTCTGAGCCCCATTCCCTACGGGAGGCTCCGTGTGGTGGTTCAATTGTCTCTTTCAGCAGCCATGGTGGGGGAGGGGAAGGAGAGAAAAAGAGTCTGGGTGGAGGAAAGCCAGCACTCTGGTTGTGTCCATCCCTCTCTCCAGGATGCTGTCCACCCAGAGGGACCAGGCTCTGGACTCATGCAGATCACCTGGGACTCACTGGATCCCTGTGGCTCTTGCAGTCTGGACCAGAGTTGGGAAATGTCTGTGTGGGACTGAATAAGATGAAATCTGAGGAGTTGAATCCCCCTGGGGAGGACACAGGTGCATGGTGGGTAGGGAAGCAATATGGCACCTGCTGTCTGGGCTTGGGTCTGTGGGGCGGCAAGTGCTCCAGGGGGCTGGTGCCCTGTCCACAAGAAGCTCCCAGCTCACTGGCAGCATCAGTCTCTGGGCTCATGTGGGTAGAAGGTCGGGAACCCAGCAAGTGTCAGGGATGCGAGGGAGGGAGAAACAAATTGCTCCACCTATCCTTGCTGGTCTCCCAGCCTCTTGGTGGTTGATCTCTGCCTATAGATACCTTTCTCCTTCCAGTTTTGCTCCATAACTTCTTCCTGTGAAGTCTCCTGAAGGTTCTGGCACCCTTCCTTCAGACACTTATCTGATCTATGTTTGGTCTGTTTGTTCATTGTTTCACTTTGATCTAAAACTTCTCCTTCCCACTGAGACGCTCTGGCTGTGGTGTCTCTGGTCCACCATCTTGGAGCCTCTCCACTGAGGGCTTTGCAACAGCGTTGACTCCTGAGACATTATTAATGAATTCACACTACTGGAACGTCACCCCTCTCCTGAGTGGGTGGTTTGTAGAGCCCACAGTAACCTGCTGTTAACTAAATGCTGCTACTAGGACAGAGAAGGATCCAGACCAGAAGGAAAAGGCAGCCTTGTGGAGAAATGCCCCTTTGCACATTCAAGGGAAAGAGAACCACAAATGTTTGCTAGGCGGAGATTGATGGCAGTGAGAATGTAGGTATTTTTAACAATAAAATGTCTTACTGATGAGGATAACAGAATACATAGAAACAGTGTGATTTCCTGAGTCTGTGATCTTAAATTACTTCAAGAGGGTGGAGCAAAATACCTTCAGCAGCAGCTGGACTGAAAGATTCATTTTTCGAGTCAGTAAATCCTGCCCGCAGGCTCATCTGTCCTTTAGCAAAAAGTAAGAACTGATTTCTTTCACAATTCTGGGCAAGAGTAGACAGCATTTTTGAGAAGACGATTCATTTTTAAGATGTGTTCAGTAAATTATAAGGAAAAAGTGAGACATAACAAAGTTTGTCCTATTGTGGATTAAGTTTTATGTGCCAGCCCTGTTCTCGGCTCATATTAATAGCATTTATTGAACAAATAATTGAATTGTATTTCTTTATATCATACAAGAAAGTAAGTTTCCTGAAACCAGCATTCAACAGCCACAGGATTTGAGGGCTACCTAACAGACCCGAATTCCAACGCTTTTCCCGTTATCTCTTGCTACCTCCTGATTACATTGACTAAGCACCTAAATGGATGTATCGTGGTTTGGGGTATTTTGCCAATATTTAAAATAGAGCTGCCAAATAAAATATAGGATGCCCAGATACATTTAAATTTCAAGTAAACAATAAAAAAATTTTAGGTATAAGTATATCCCAAATATTACATGGTTCTTGTCAGCTCCAACATTCCTTCCTTTCTCTTCTCTTATAATTGATTCGTATCAATTCATTCACTCAATACACACCTATTGCGTGCTGTGTTCTGGGTCCTGGGAGGAGAGTGGACAAAACCAGTAAGTTTCCTGTCCTCACAGAGGAGGTTAGAAAAACAAGCAAACACACACTCCACAGAATTTTAGGAATGGCAAGGGCATTCAAGAAAGACAAAGAAAACAAATGAAAGAGAATAATGGGATGGCGAGCACAAAGGGAGGAACCTGTGATTAAGTCACGGACACGTCTGTAAGATGATGACGTTTCAGCAGAAACTGAAATGACGTAAAGATGTAAATCACAGAGATCTGGGACAAGTGTGTCCATCTGGTCACAAAGATTAGCAAGTAAGTCCTACATTTAATAAAATTTGTAATACTTAAAAGGCATTGTCAGTTTTTAGAAGTACTCTATTTTGGCCCTTGCCTGGCATCATTTTTTCGATTGTCAATTTTCTGCGTCAAATCGGCAGGGAGCACAAGGGAACTGTTTAGCAGAGCTTTTCTGGTACAGTAGGAGATATTAGGGGCAAAGCTCTGCTTGTTCTTGCGGGAGGTTTTTTTGTGAAAGTCTCTGCTGGATGAGAAGAGACAGTGTCTTCTGCAGCAAGCTTCACCACCCATGGGATTCCTCTCATGTGAAACCTCAGCCAGGCAGCTAGGGGATGTGCCGCTCTTTGAACAATGGAGAGCGGGAAATCAGTCTGCTCTACAGCTCAACTCAAGTAGTTAGATAGGGTATGAGCATTAGTGGATAAACAGCTTCTGTGAGGCACATTTCTCACTAAAATACAGAATAAAGGGCCATGGAGTAACAGTGACTTTCTTTTCTTTTTCTTTTTTTTGTTCTTTTTTCTTTTTTGAATTCCAAAACATTATCCTACTGCCTTATTAAAAAATAGAAGTAAAAGCCAAAAATAAATTTTATTTTATATCTGTCAAAATAGTGAAAATGTTTTAAAATTTTATTATAATATTTAATGCTCCCGGGAGCAGCAGCTCAGGCCTGTAATCCTAGCATTCTGGGAGGCCGGGGCTGGTGGATTGTTTGAGTTCAGGAGTTCGAGACCAGCCTGAGCAAGGGCGAGACTCCATCTCTACTATAAATAGAAATAAATTAGCCAAACAACTAAAAACATATATAGAAAAAATTAGCCAGGCATGTGGCGCATGCCTGTCGTCCCAGCTACTCGGGAGGCTGAGGCAGGAGGATCGCTTGAGCCCAGGAGTTGGAGGTTGCTGTGAGCTAGGCTGATGCCACGGCACTCTAGCCTGGGCAACAGAGTGAGACTCTGTCTCAAAAAAAAAAAAAAAAAAAATAGATATCTATGCTGGTGAGAATGTATTGATGCAGGCCCTGGTAAGAGTATACATTTGTTTTTTTCCTTTTTTTTAAATTAAAAAATAAAAATTATAAATGTATGTTGTACTACATGATGTTTTGAACTATGTATACATTGTAGAATGGCTAAATGGAGTTAATTAGCATATGCATGACCTCACATATTTATCATTTATTTGTGTTGAGAACACTTAAAATCTACTTTCTTAGCAATTTTCAGGTATACAATACATTGCTATCAACTACAATCACTGTCCTTATTTTTTTAATCAAAAATGGTACCTGGGCCTGTGGACTCGTCCGTGTGCTAAATGTGGCTAACTCCCACCTGCCGCACGAATCACTCCGGGACACCGCTGTGGAGCGTCTCTCCTCTTGCCAGCAACCTCCAATTTTCTCTCTCTGTTGCTAACAGTATAAAATCATATTATCATTTCTCCCATTTTTTGAAAACGCTCTCTTGACTGCATATCACCCTCCAGCTATTACTTCATTTCTAGGTCCTCCTTCTACCAAAATTCCTTGAAATAACTGTTGTACTTACTGTGTCCAGTATCGCTCCTAAGCTCTGCGATCCTTTCTGTTCAGGCTTCCACATCCCCGCCCCCCGGCAAACATCACTGTTGTCAAGGTACCCACCGTGAGCTCCACCCTGCTGACGTCAAGGGTCACTTCTTGCCCTCAGCTGTCAATGAAGGGTCACTTTCTCCTCCTTGAAGCAGTTGGCTTCTGGGCACTTGATTCCTGGCTTTTCTCTTACCTCCCTGGACACTGTTTCTCAGCCCCCTTTGCTGGTGTCTCTTTGCCCTGACTTCCAAACATTGGGTCTTCCAGGGTTGGAGTTTCAGACCTGTATTCTTCTCTTCCTATAATTGTTTTCTTTATGATCTCATTCCATCCCTACACTGATGTCTTCCGAATTTGTTTCCAACCCGGACCTCTTCCCTGAATGCCAGTTTCCCATATGCAGCTACTTTTTCAACAGCTGCCCCCAAACTCTTTTCTCTGCTGCTGTCACCCTGGTCCAAATCACTGCAGTTTCTTACCTAGTTAATTTTGGTAGCTTTCTACCTGGTCTCCCTGTTTCTACTCGTGTCCTTCTATAGTCTATTGTCAAAAAGGTAATCAGAGCGATTCTTTCTATGCATGTGGACCATGTCCTGCCTATGCTTAAAACCCCAACTTTTCTCCATCTCACTCAGAGTGAAAGTCCATGCCCGAGGTTGCCCAGGCCTCACCCTCAGCCTCGGGTCATGTCCCCATCCCTCTCCCTGGCTTATTTCTCTCCAGCCTTGATAAGGAAAACCCCCATCTGTTACTTGGCACATCAGCCACCTGAGACCCCCACCCCTCAGGGAAGACCCGCATCAGCATCATACTAATCTATTACCTGGCCCAGCAACTAATTTATTACCTGGTGCATCAGCATAACACTAAATCTACTACCTGGCCCATCTGCGTAACACTAAATCTATTATCTGACACATCAACTAACCTATTACCTGGAAAGCATTAATCACCTGACACCCTACCCCCAGACCACCACAACTTAATAAAAGCTGGAAAAATCCAGTAGACGGTGCTCAGAATTTGGTGACAAAGCCCCGCTGAGCCCACCGGCAAATAAACTTTGATTCTCTGACTCTCCGTGTGCCGCTGGATTTGTCCTCGGGACCACTCGCTGTAACACTTGCTGTAACAGCCTCATTGGCTTTCTTGCTGGTCCTCGTCAGTCGGCTCCTGCACCCTGTGTTCTCTGCCAGTTTGGAATTATCTGTTTTCAAATCTGCTTGACTCCGAGCATCCTAAGCTTCGCTCAGATGTCACTTCTTGTGTGAGACCTCCTTGGCTACTCTGTTTAGAATTGTACCACCATCCTCCCAGTGTGCCGTATCCCTCTCCCAAACTCTGTTCCCTCCTCAGCACCCACCACACGCTAATGTGCACACAGAACACGGGTATTTGTTTATCATCCTTGTCCCCCACACCCCAGCCAATAAACTCTTTGAGGTCAGAGATTTCTGTTTTCATCACAACTATATCCTCAGCACCCATAATAATGCCCTGCAAATATAGGTGATCAGTAAATCTTTATTGAATGGGGAAAAAAATCAGGCTTTATCATGTAGGACAAGGTCAGTCAATGGGACAAATATTGGGAATCAAGAATTAGTCTGGTTCTCTTTTTTTTTTTGAGA
>CAUYSK010034258.1:0-10208 GCA_963575035.1 Avahi laniger
GGTCATCTGCACTGCAAGGCATTATGTGTTCCCCTCAGAACCTGCTCCCATCTCCCTTTCTTGTTACTAGGCCACCAGGTTAAATTAATATGACCCTGTTAGAGATATGCTAGGCCTGCAAAGGGAGGAAAGAGACAATACCATGAAGGAAATACAGGACCTAACAACATGTCCTGCAAGAGTCAAGACATTGTGTTTGGGAATAGATTTTCAGAGTGCTGAGCAAATGGTAGGCATCAAACATAAATATGAATAAAATGGTTTATTATGTGGAAGTGTTTTTCTGGGAGATATGACAATACTCTAAAAAAGTCCCACAAGATAGAATAAAATCTGCAGTGATTCCTACAGCATGATAAAGCAATGGCCCACACATTGTGAGATGGAATTACTAGAATTACTGAGGTAGACAGTGGGAGAAGGATTTAAAAGATTCACATAAGTAAGCATTTTAGGAAGGTGAATATTATGTAAGGCTGGAAACCCCAGTAGATGAATGTGTTCCAAGGGAGGGCTTTGAGGGTACATCATAATGAAAGAAAGAAAAATTGGGTTCAAAAGAGGAGCACCAGAATTAAGAAGTTCAATGGTGGCTCTCCTCTGTAGCTAGGACTGACAGTTAGCAATGTCACTAAAGAACTTGGATCACTAAGAGCTAAGGAAACGAAAGGACCACAAAATACAGGGCAGATGGCAGTGACTGACCAACAGAAGTGACTGGTAGCAAGACAGCCTTATCCGAAGAGAATGATAGAGATGGTCTTTAGAACAAGGCAACCCAGCAGCAAAGTACAAAAGGGTGCTATTTATTCTGTTTAGTCTTAACAAATCAAGAATGGATGATCCAGAGGCCAAGGGAAGTGACAACAATAAAAAAACATTATTCTTTGATCAATTTTCAGACCCAGAATCCATTGAATTGCCTAGAAGAAAGGACCATGGCAAAGATTACAGTAATAATTCTTTCAACATTCCCTCAGCCTTCTTCTAAGTGATTCATACTCATTTACTTGAGTAACTGTACTTTGGAGAAAGGAAAATGTATTTGGAGGATAGTTGAACGCCAGTTCCAATTTAACACTGATACTCAAAGACACATGTGTCATCATGACCTATAAGTTAGGGTGGGTCATATGGGCTGGGTAATAAATGAGATCTTGGAGCCCAGATGGAACCAGCTATGTAATTTTTGACACTAAGTGCAAAATGAAAATGCAGGACTCCTAGTAAAAGAAAAACATATTAAAAACTTAAAGATGGCAACAGCAGAGCATTAAAACAAACACAGAACACTTCTAAGCATGGGGCCCCATGTGACTGTACAGGTTACACACTCAAGAAGCTGGGCTTGAGCTCAGATCTGACTCTCAGTGAGTTCATTTTGTCCAAGAACTCTCTCACTTGTCATTTCTCCACTTTCTAAATATATAATTGGAGCAACCATCCTTGATAGTTAGCATACCTCCCAAATCATTCCTTGAAGTGTAGGGTAAAATCTGATGCACTACACAGATTCCATTCGGCAATGACAAAATTAATCTGCCAGCTGCTATGAGTGGTACCAGAAGCCAGCATTCAGCTATTAGCCCTTTTTACAAATTGTCTTTGCTGGAGAAATTTGCCAAACACAAGGTCATGCCTTTGTTTGAAAGTAGTTTTCATCTAATTACTAAGCAATGAAAGAAAACAAAGGTCCAGCTCTCGCACTCAGAATGGGTCATCTCAGCTCAAGAGCTAAGCATGCAGTTGGCTGAAGCAGCAGCTTCTCTAAGACAGTAATTATAGCTCACTGTTTTCCTCTGCTCTATTCTGCTTCCTTTCCTTTCCTTCCATAGGTGTTGATCCAAAGATCAGTTCCTATTAATGGTACTGCACACAAATCTCCATTCCAATTCTGTTTCCTAGAAAGCCCAATTTGTGACAGTACTCTGGCAATTGTACCCGAGATACAGTGAGAGGACCAAAGATGTAAACAACTCACTTGATGAGTCCAGCAGTCTGTACAAAGAAGAGCAACAAAGAATTTGGTATAGTTCTTCATTAAAATAAAATCTCTAAGGAAGAACCTTTAAGGAGGCACGAATACAGAAAAGAATTTCAGGAAATAAAACATACCTTTGCATTAAAAAACTCTGCAGATAAATTAGAGTATGGACACTGTTAAAACCTCAAATAGCACTAACAAATGTGAGTAAACATAAGAGATAAAGGATACATAGAGGCGACTAATGGAACATTTGAAGAATAATAGTTCCAGAAGTAGAAAAAAACAACACATGGAGAAGAGGCAATAATTAAACAAATAGTAAAAGACATTTTCTCCAAGCTAAATAAACATTTAAACTTGTGAATTAAAATGCTTCATCAAAATCCAAGTAGTGTAGAATGACAAGAGATTTATATCAAGGCAGAATGTGAATTTTTGAACTTCAAAAATTCTGAAAACATTTACAAGCTTTCGGATAGAAAGAACAAGTCACTTACAAAAATAAGAATCAGTGTGTCCAACTTCTTTTTTTTTTTTTTTCAGGGTATTATGGGAGTACTATCATTAGAGTGAATAGACAGCCTTCAGAATGGGAGAAAATATTTGCTCTCTATACATCCGATAAAGGGCTGATAGCAAGAATCTATCTAGAACTCAAAAAATCTGCAAGAAAAAATCAAACAACCCCATCAATAAATGGGCAAAGGACATGAACAGAAACTTTTCCAAAGAAGACAGAATAATGGCCAGAAAACATATAAAAAAATGTCCAACTTCTTATCAGCTAGAAAGCACTGGATTAATACTCAGACTACTGAGAAGAAAGATAACCTGATAATTCTTTAGTCAGATCAGATATCAGTCTCCTGACAGAGAAAAGGGTATTTGTTGATAATCAAAGATTCTGAGAGTTTATTACCTACATTCATCATTTGAGAATAATGGTTTTAAAAATTTATAATTAAGGCATAGATTTACCAGAGCTGAGAATTCAAGATAAGGAAAATAACAAGGAAGAAAAGATTAGTAATAACCCTTGCAATGCATATATAGCTAAATCTGAAAGGATGATGATATACTATCTGTCAGGAATATGGAATATAAGTTTCTAATCAAAAATCTTCAAACAGAAGAGATATGCTGCAAGAGAAATTATACAACTTGTAAAAAACTAAAATATTAAACTGTATTAGTAAAATCTAGTAGTAGAATTAGGAGCTGAGAAGGAAAAGGCAGAGGAGTTCCGAATGCCCCAGCAGAGTAGGGAGATGTGAGAGAAGGGGAGAGTAGTCTAAAACACTGTATTATCAGATTGAGGGACGTGGGGGAAAAACTAGGTTGTCACAGAAGAAATATTCTGCATGATTTGGGGGAGTGACTTACCTGTTCTAGCCTTGGTTGCTATATTTATTCAACAAATACTCATTCAACAAATATAAACAAAATATCATGTATATGTCACACACTGTTCTATGAGTTGGGGACACAATATTTGAATAAAGCACACAGTTCATACCCTTGTGTCTCAGACTTTAATTAGGAAAAGAGACAATAAACAAGTAAACATATAAATGAATGAATGAGTGAATGGATTAAAGAATGAGAAAACCTCACTGAGTGACAAACTGTTTAGAGAAACTAACACAGAGTAGTTGTAAAAGAGAGTTACATGGACATAAAAATAATTCAGGCACAAAAAAATACTGGACTAGGTGATTTCTTGAAATTCTTTCTTGTTATAAGAAGTATGAGTAGAGTCACATTTTGCCAAAATATAAATGACATAGTTTTGATATGGTCACATTTGCCAATATCTAACATAATAATCATTAAGTTTCATAAGAAAGAAAGTAAAACTGACTCTAGAATCTAGGGGGTGAAATCCAAGAGACCTCAAAAGTAAAATGGCTTCAAACTCAGCCTCAAATTGTTTGTTTCCTTCACATAGAAAACTTTGTATCACTTTCTACTTAAACCAAAATAAGTCTTCACCTTGACTCTCACCTCTCATTGGTAAATTTTATTAAATAATTAAAAAAACAAAAAGATTGAATGAATGCATAGATGAATGAATAATAACATGCATATACCCAGCTCTCAACTATAAATACCACAGAAAAAAAACA
The DNA here is from genome assembly GCA_963575035.1 of Avahi laniger. Taxonomy (NCBI): domain Eukaryota; kingdom Metazoa; phylum Chordata; class Mammalia; order Primates; family Indriidae; genus Avahi; species Avahi laniger. The sequence continues at coordinate 4,114 of CAUYSK010034258.1, forward strand.
ATAGCTTTTTTATTTAATAAGATCCAATTTATTCTTATAATCTGCATTTTAAAGTACTTCTTTCTCAGAATTTCTTTTGCATTTTTCTTTACTCCGGGGAAAATGAGTTCAGGTTTCTTTGCAGTCATTAATCAACCCGTAAAAAAGAAAATGTGTAATGTATGTAAATTAAATTATTTTTATCCAAGGTTTTTTATTGTGCTTTGGCTATGAATGGGAAGATGTATGTGTGTTTACATGCAAAATCTCCTATTTAGCTTAGAAAAAAAGGGTTTTAATAGTCTTACTTAATGTGCTAGATTTTACTCTCTTACTAACTACAGATAAAATAACATGTAAGAAAAAAAGGTTATCTTTTTCCATGAAAACATTTTAGCCAAAATTACAACACAAAATGAATGAAAATATTTTTAATACGATCCACAAAAAATTAGAACCTAGCTATGTTAAACTTTTACAGATCAGTAGGAAAGATAACAAATAATAATATACTATTTAATAGCACACTATGCACAACTGAAATGAAAGAATGAACAAGTTCTGAACATATGAACATGGATAAATATCTAAACATGTTGACTAAAAAAGGCAAGTTCTAAAGGTTTATTCACACTTGGTATAATTTATGTAAATTTGAAATCTGAACAAACAACTCTATAAATATATGTAGATAAAATATGTGCCTCCACATAGAAAAGTACAGGAATTGGCTAAAGAAATGGGCATGCCTCTGTATCTCTAAATTTCTTTTTAAACAAAGAAATCTAAAACAAATGTGACAAAATGTGAACATCTTTAAAATCTAAGAGGTACTTCAGATTAATTAAAATATTTTTACTGTGATTAAATATTAAATCATATGGCTTTTAAATTTTTTGGTATAAAATGTTATCTATGTTGCTTTGAGTTATTCAAAGTAGCAAACAAAAATAAATTAGTATTACTGAAAAAAATGTAATAGCTGACATTTTTTGGTTTTTCAAAGGCTAGCTATGTAATTTCATCTTCAATAAAAAAGTACATCTATGCTCCATAAAACTAGGAGGAAGCAATAACAGGAGGAATTTGGAAAAATTATTTAGAAAAATATATGGAACTTAAGCAACATGCTCCTAAATACTAAATAGATCAAAGAAGAAATTAAAAGGGAAATTAAAAATTATCTTGAGACAAAAAATGGAAATACAACCTACCAAAACTTATGGGATACAGGAAAAGTAGTTCTAAGAGGGAAGTTTATAGCAATTAATGTTTACATCAAAAAAAAAAAAAAAGAAAGAACCCAAATAAACAACCTAACATTACACTTTGAGGAACCAGAAAAACAAGACCAAGCTAAGCTTAAAGTTGGTAGAGGATAGATATAATAAAGATAATAGCAGAAATAAAGGAAATAGAAACCAGAAGAAAAATAGAAAAAATTCAATGAAACTGTTTTGGGTTTTTGAAAAGGTAGACAAAATAGACAAATCTTTAGCTAAACTAAGAAAAAGGGAGGACTCAAATAAAGTAAGACATGAAAAAAGGAGACAATTAATGTTACAGAAATATAAAGAAGGAGAAGTAATTACTGTGAACGATTATATCTGACAAATTGGATACATTTTTGGATAAAGAAATAGATAAATTCCTAGACAAACACAACCTACCAAGACTGAATTATGAAACAGAAATTCTGAACAGACCAATAGCAAGTAAGGAGATTGAATCAGTAATAAAAATTCACCAATCAAAGGACCTGATGGCTTCACTGCTAAATTCCACCAAACATTTAAAAAAATCAATACTAATCTTTTTCAAACTCTTTCAGAAAACTGAAGAAGAAAAAAGAAAACTCATTTTATGAGACTAGTATTACCCTGATACCAAAGCCAGACAAGGATACTACAAGAAAAGCAAATTATAGGCCAATATTCCTGATGATGATAGAAACAAATCCTCAACAAAATACTAGCAAACTGAATTTAAAAGTTCATTAAAAGACTCATTCATCATGACCAAAAGTGATTTATCCTAGGGATACAAAGATGGTTCAACATACGCGCATCTATAATGTGATACATCACATTAACAGCCTGAAGCACAAAAGCCATGTGATCATCTCAATAGATGCGAGAAAAAAATGACAAAATGCAACATTCTTTCATGATAAAAAATTCTCAACATATTAAATACACAGGAATGTATTTCATCACAATAAAGACCATATACGACAAGCCCACAGCTAACATCATACTCAATGGTGAAAAGTTAAAAGTTCCTCCTCTAAGATTAGAACAAGGCAATGATGCCTATTCTCATCAGTTCTATTCAACATAATACTAGAAGTCCTAGCCAGAGAAATCAGGCAAAAGAAAGAAATAAAGCACATCCAAATCAGAAAGGAAGAAGTTAAATTGTCTCTACTTACTGATGACATGATCTTATGTATAGAAAACCCTGATGACTCTGCCAAAAAACTGTTAGAATAAAAAAATTCAGTAAAGTTACAGGAGACAAAATCAACATACAAAAATCAGTAGTGTTTTTATACACTAATAACAAAGTATTTGGAACAGAAATCAAGGAAATAATCCATTTACAATAGCTATAGAAAAAATAAAACAGGAATAAATTTAACCAAGAAAGTAAAAGAACCGTATACTGAAAACTATAAAACATTGATGAAAGAAATTGAAGAAGACATAATAAATAAAATTGAAGAAGACAAATAAATAAAAAGATAATCCATGTTCATGAATTGGAAGAATTAATATTGTTAAAATGTCCATACCCAAAACAATCTACAGATTCAATGTAATCCTTATCAAAATTCCAGTGACTTTTTTAGAGAAATAAAAAAAAATCCTAAAATTCATATAGAACCACAAGGGAGCCCAAATACCCAAATCAATCCTGAGCAAAAAGAATGAAGCTGAAGGCATTACAATATCTGAAATTCAAATTTACTACAAAGCTCTAGTCATCAAAACAGCATGGTACTGGCATACAAACACTTGGACCAATGGAACAGAATAGAGAGCCCAGGAAAAAAATCCATGCATTTATGATCAAAGGTACCAAGAACATGCAACGGGGAAAGGACAATCTCTTCAATAAATAGTGTTGAGACAATTGGATATCCCCATGCAGAAAAATGAAACTAAACCTTTATTTCACATCATACACAAAAATGAACTCAAAATGGATTAAAGACTTAAACATAAAACCTGAAACTGTAAAACTACTAGAAGAAAACATAGGGGCAAAGTTCTACCTGGGGGTGGGAAACCTGTGGCCTCAAGGCCCCATGTGGCCCTCCAGATTCCCAATGTGGCCCCTTAACCAAATACAAACTTCACAGAACTAATCCCTTTATTAAAAGGATTTCTTCTGTAAAATTTGGATTCAGTCAAAAGGCTGTATTCAAGGATCCAAATCCCAAAGGTGGCCCCATGGCTGTAGGTTCCCTACCCCTCAAAAATTTTTTGGATATAAACCCAAAAACACAGGCACCAAAAGTAAAAGTAGGAAAATAGGAATATATCAAACTAAAAAATCTGGACAGCCAATGACAATTAACAAAATGTAAATAAAACCTATGAAATGAAAGAAAATATTTGCAAACCACACATCTGATAAGGGGTTATTATGCAACTATAAAACGAACTCAAATGACTCAATTTAAGAAAGCAAATAATTCAGTTGAAAAGTGGGAAAAGGACCTAAACAGACATTTCTAAAAGAAGACATACAAATGGGCAACAGGTATACCAAAAAATGCTCAATATCATTAATCATCAGAGAAATGCAAATTAAAATGCAAATTAAAACCACAATGAGATAGCATATCACTTCTTTTAGAAGTACTATTTACAAAATGACATAAGATAATAAATTTTGACCACAATGTGATGAGAAGGAAACACTTGTACACATTTGTTGAGAATGTAAATTGGTACAGCCACTGTAGAAAACAGTGCGTAAGTTCCTCCAAAAATGAAAAATAGAACTACCATATGATACAGCAGTCCCACTACTGAGAATATATCTAAAGGAACTGAAATCAGTATGTCAAAGAGATATCTGAACTCTCATGTTCACTGTAAAATTATTCACATTAGCTAAGATATGCAATCAACCTAAGTGTCCATCAGCAGGTGAATGGATAAAGAAAGTGTGGAATATAGAATACCATTCAGCCTTAAAAAAGAAGGAACTCCTGTCATTTGCAACAACATGGGTTAACTTGGAAGCTACTATGTTAAGTGAAATAAGCAAGGAACACAAGGACAAATACTATGTCCTCTCACATGTGGAATCTAAAGAAGTTGAACTCATAGAAGCAGCTAGTAGAATGGTGCTTACCAGGGGTTGAGGGAAGGAACTGGAGTGGAGGAAGGGGAGAGATGTTATTTAAAGGATACAAAATGTCATTTAAATGGGAGGAATAATTTCAAGAGATCTATTGTATGATATGCTACTATAATTAATAATGATGTATTTTATTTTTGAAAATTGCTAAGAGAAAAGATTTTCTCTTAAAAAAAGTAAAAATAAAAATGAGTATGTAGGTTAATACATATGCTAATTAGTTTGATTTCACCATTCCACAATGTATACATATTTCAAAATGTCATGTTGTACATGATAAATATATACAATTTTATTTGTCCATTTAAATAAATAAATAACAATTATAATAGTTATAGAAAATACAAATATAATAACCACTCTCGTTAAGAAGCTCATAAAACTACCCATAAAGTTAACAAATAAAATTCACAAAGAAAAAAATTAAAATTAAAAAGTGTATCTATGTTTCAAAGAGTTCATTTTTATACTACATTTTTAAACTACATTTCCCATAACCCCTTGCCTACTGGCTTTTAGTTAGTGTCATCCCATGGAAGCACTCACATGAGATTAGATGTTAGGAGGAAATAAGTCAGGATATTTCACTCCACAGTCTTTCCCTATAACTCTCCACCTCTACTGGCATCTCCAGCTGTGACCAAATTTTCTCAGTGGCTCCATTACCCAACAAACACCCCTTTACTGCATGGATGGAGTTCTGTTGTATAGGTCCACCATACTTCCAGCTTCTACTAGGTGGTCCTGGCTTCTGAGATCGAGTAAGAGGGCCTTCTTGCTTTATTGTTCCAGTATAGCAATGATAGCAATTTCCTGCTGTGCAAATTTCTGATTGTCTGACCATCTTTTGTTTGGCTTTTTATCTCCACTTTCAAGTGTATAAACATTTTCTGTGTTAAATTCTCTCATTTTGAAATCCAAAGTGGCTTTTGTTTTCCTGATTTGATTTTGACATCAGCATTGCTGGAAACAAAAACAGAAAAACCAACTTTCATTGCTATTATTGGAACCTGTACAAACAAGTATAAAATATACTAATAAAATATAAAACTCTTTCTTTGGGATTTATTACTCAATTCACAAGAGGGACCAACTTTCCCAGGTCCTTTTACTATCCACACTTACACATCATTGTGAAGTTTACTAATTTATTTTTCACTCATCTGTTCATCCATTCATACAATAAAATATTTAATGGGAAACTACCTTGTTCATGAATAATTATAAGTCCTGAGGATATAGCAATGAACAAAACAAAGTTGCTGCTTTCAGCAACTTTGGAAGTGACACTCTTTTAAAGTGTTGTTAAAAAATGGAATAGGCTGAACTATAGTGGACAATAAGTTATAGTGTACTTTAAAATAACTAAAAGAGTAGAACTGGAATGTTCCTAACACAAAGAAATGATAAATGCCTGAGGTAACCCCAATTACCTGATTTGATTAATACACATTGTATGCCTGTATCAAAACCTCACATGTACCTTAGAAATATATACAAGTATTATGTACCTATAATAATTTAAAATTTAAAATGAAAAAAATAACCAAATTAAGCCGGGTGCAGTGGCTCACGCCTGTAATCCCAGCACTTCGGCAGGCGGAGGTGGGAGGATGGCTTGAGGCCAAGAGGTTGAGACCAGCCTGAACAACATAGCAAGATTTATCTTGTCACTCTGTGTCTAGTTTGCTGTTTAACTATCAACTTCATATTAAATTACTATATCTTATTTTTTATTTACA